>JAKTPF010000017.1:0-266944 GCA_030557475.1 Wenyingozyma nanaspora | reverse complement strand
TTGAAGTAGTAGTGTGGCCTTCATGACCTTCGGTAGTAGTACAGCTAGTTGTAGTTTGACCTCCTTTACCTTCAGTTGAAGTAGTAGTGTGGCCTTCATGACCTTCGGTAGTAGTACAGCTAGTTGTAGTTTGACCTCCTTTACCTTCAGTTGAAGTAGTAGTGTGGCCTTCATGACCTTCGGTAGTAGTACAGCTGGTTGTAGTTTGACCTCCTTTACCTTCAGTTGAAGTAGTAGTATGACCTTCATGGCCTTCGGTAGTAGTACAGCTGGTTGTAGTTTGACCTCCTTTACCTTCAGTTGAAGTAGTAGTATGGCCTTCATGACCTTCAGTAGTAGTGCAGCTGGTTGTAGTTTGACCTCCATGCCCATTTGCATTTGCAGTAGTAGTAGTAGTGGCCTTTTTATTACCATCATCTCCACCTTTTCCTCCACGAGGAATAAGCTGTGGATCGACTGGGATTGTCAAAGCAAAGTTAACAAAGAAAACTAACAAAATAATCAACTGTGAGGCAGATAAAGCCCACGGTGCTGAATATTTCTTCCGGGGCTTAACCAAAATCATTTCTTGAAGTCAAATTCAGAAAGCAAAGCAAAGCTAATGACAAAAATTTGAAGTGAATAACAAGTGATCAAATTGAAACGATTGAACAAAATTATCTCTTATAGCGTATTATTAAATGGTATCAAAAACACTTTTAGGTAGACAATTTGAGTCAAAAAACGAATGCAGATGACAACTAATTAGACAAAGAAATTCAATTGATGAGAGACTTTGATTATTAGGGGTAAAGTGGATGAAATGAAAGAAGAAAATAAAATGACTTCAAGATATAGTTTTATATAACCATCATTTTAAAGTGGCAATCACATCTGATATAAACTAATCCCGCCCAAGTAAGATTAAAGCCATTTTGTTTCCAATTGATCTCTGGGCTCCGACTTAAAAGTAAATTGCAATTTAAAACAAAAACGACATAAAAATAAGGCCGTATGAAGCATGCAAGTCCAAGCACGGTGTACGTAATGCATGAAGGGGTATAAAAGTTAAAAAGGTAATCAGGCAATCATGTCTTTAATCTGGACTTAATTAATTTCAAAAAATTAATTAAGCATTCATTTATCTGCAGATAGCTGTAATAAACAAACGCAAAAATCTTGGAATTGATAGGATCCACACTAACAGCAAAGAATGAAATAGACCACCTTCAATTATCAGTCAAAACAGGAGAGTAGAGAGTGTAAAGCAATTATAGGGCGTTAAAGGATTCAATTAGATTGGACTAAACGGGATAAGTATCCAGGAGGCAAAGCCCAGAAGCCAAAAAAAAAAAAGCATAAGTTATGAGGCAGCCAATAAGAAACTTCACATAATCTTCATCACAAACGCTAGTTGAAGCAAGTTCAATTTTAACTATTTAACAGCTCGTAATCTAAGAGAAAACAAAAGAAAGCAACTATGCATATGAGTTGAGAGTCTCTCCACCAATCTTTAGATTGGTAAAAATAAACAGAAATGAGTAATAATAAGAAATCAAGCAATGAAGTCATGCTGAAAGAAGAATAAACCAAATTTAACAGTGAAGGCATGCACAAAAGCTCTCAACATTACTTCTTTAAGATTATTTTTGATACAAATATCCCGTTATGCTGTAAAGAACATTTTAAATAGCGTCAAATTACGCCTGATGCAGCTTTCTTCGACACAAAAATATACAGTCATAACGGCAACTGAGTGCGTCAAAGCAACGTATGGACTGTGGAATCGTCGGAGTGCCCTAATATATCCGCCTTGAACACTGTTTGAGGATTGATTGAAGTATGCAAGCAGCAATTTGACGAGTCATGGTGGGGATGCAAGGCGATCTCAGAAAGGTCTAAATCGGAGCGTCTGATCTAATCTCCATGGCTGAAGAGAAAAAAAAGCCAACGACAGGGGCGTGTACTCCGCTAACCCGTGCACCATGCAATTTTTGCCCAGCTGTTTGCCGCTGTTTACTACAGGCCATTCGCCAATTACTGCAGAGGGTGCAGCGTGCGCGTGCAGGGCGCACTTGGAAGTAATTTACCACACTCTGCTTGCCGCCTGCCGCCTGCCTGCCGCCTGCCTGAGCTCGTATCAAGAACTCCAAAAAGCAGGCTTGGAGCAACTGGTGGTGCTTGCTTACTGCTACCGCCTAACTGACCGTTGCTACAAGAACAATACATGCATATACAATGCTAGTATTTTCGCCCATTCGTTTGCATTTAACTACGTATACATATATTACACTTATTTCTAACGAGATCTAGACCCTGGCTTCCAGTATTGAAAGCAATATGCTGAGAATCAGCCGTAAATAGAAATCTTTTCAGGCCACAAAACTTGACCCCTCAATTTCTAGAACCAGCTTTTAATTAATAGATAATCTCAAGAATTAATTAAGTAAAATTTCCGTGAATGTTCTCCAATATTGCGGAGCCGCATGAAGCACGGAAACTTTGAAGATCAATTTTTACTAATTTAAAGCAAACCAACGGAAAAAAAAATAAAATCTTTATAGATTTGATTTATTATGGAAGTGCATTGACTGGAGTTAACGTTAATTTTAATTGCATTACCTCTTTAACCTAAAAGATCGTTTCAATGATTGACAACAATTCTCTTATTCAACTAAGATTTGAATAGGATTGTTCATTCCAACCACAAACAGTAGTATTTATCCGTGATAGACAAGATATACAATAATTCATAAGCAGCTAAACTAAATATTGGATTATTGGTACCGAGGATCAACTTTTAGAATTGATGTACGCCTGGCTATCTTTTTACCTAAATAGGGGAATAGGGCATTTCAAGCTGATTGCTATTATGTATTTTTTTTTTTTTTTTTTTTTGTTTTTTTTTACTTTATTTATTTCAGTGTACATTTAGAGGCGGGAGTAAAACTCTACCAAATTGAAGATAAGTTCTTGGTGTAATTTGAAAAGGCGATGTGTTTCGCTTTCTGGCCAATTGTGATTTTGATACTGGAAGCTTGGTGCCCAGTGAAAACACACAGGACAATAAAATTGTGTTGTACTGTACTGATACAGCCAACAGCAAGCCTCAGAATCATGGGTACGAAGTCAAGCTGGTTAAACTGCAAGAAACAGGACATACAACGGCAGAATTAATGTAATATTAGACCGGCAAGCCTAGTTAACCAATCAGGCAGAGAACACAGAACCAGACTGGGAAAACCCAGACTGTTCAATAATTACCGGGGATCTAACTCCATACCAGCCGGTCGTAATAATCCAAAGTGATTCGCGCTGAATCTCGCTTGCAGCTCGCCTTTCTCCGTTCCACACATGAGGTAATCAATAGACAATCGTTAACTGACGGCCCACTATGTGTGAGATTTTGTATGTGTGCTGCCCAGCCGCTACACTAGACTAAACGAGACTAGAAACTAGACTAAACTAGACGTACTCAGCGGGCGGGACATACATAGATCTTTTGTGCATATATTTATGAACAATAGTTGGGCTCATGAATTTATGAATGTTTGATCCTTTCTCTCCCTTTTGATTTTCAGATCACTGTAAATACTACATATAATAAGGATGCTTGGACAAGGCGTCCATAATGTTCTTCTATCTATTCAACGCCTGTCGGATTTTTTTCGATTATCAATTCCATCTGTCTTATTACTTTACTTTTCCAATTTCTCGGCGCTCGCCGTATTGGGTTTTTTCTACAATAGGAATGAAAAAAGTGCCCCTTTTTTTCACCGTTTATTTAAATTCCCTGTACGAAGTGTGGGTATGCATAAATTGGATAATTTATTAAACTAATTTAACTAGATGTAAGCTGTTATAGCGCTATTATATATTTCCAATAAACAGCTAAATACATGCCATACCGTTTTGAATGCATATATGCATTTGCATTTACATATCCACATCACATTTTAAAATTTAGTAAAGATATACACAACCATACGTATCGATTAATTGCTCATCAGTTGATTGGATGGTTGAACAATTTAGGTCAATTCAATTCTCCTCATGGATATAATTATCTATACAAAGTGAAAATTTTTTTTTTCAAAGTTAGATAAAGGTTTTCTTTTAGATAATCACTCTACTTATTGTGACTACAGCCTCTCCCTGTGTACGTATATTTTCGTCGGTTGCTCCCATGTATGTATAACGTCACCCCACGAAAAAAAGCTATTGAGATTACAGTGAAATATTACATGATAATTATGTTGAAAAAATTACATAACTTTTGCTAGTAACACTCTAACTAGAAATTCACTATGCATAGTGCATAGGGATATGAGACTGTTAAATACTAGCACATCATTTTCAGTTTTATACAGCACCCCTGTTGAGTTCAGAAGCTCTCAGAAACTACGCAACCACACACCCGTGGGGATCTATAATTACAAGGTCATAACGGAAGTGAAAAATATACTCCGAATTCATGTTAATTACGTACATGATTTTAGATCTCTTGTCTCCTAACTAACTGTGAAAATAGAATACATTAGAAACTAGTGCCAACGGTAGATCAAAAAATTTTTTTAGCGTCAAGTTGTGTTATAATTGAATGCGATATTACTACGAGAAAATATCAAATGAACAGCAAACAAAGATAACTGTTCGCAACTTATAGAAATCTTCATAGAGATCACCCACCAAAACTATCCTGATTGTTAGGAGTACTCCAACAACCTCTTATTACCCAAAAAAACATTCCTTTTTGTGTTTAGGTAAGGATATGATTGAGGGATAGTTTTGATTAGGTTGCTTATCGCGGCAACCTTTGTAAGTAAATGCAAGCCAGTGCTGATAACTTTATAGCAGCTCCCAGATTTAAATAAGATTTTGAGTTAATTACTACTGAGACGCTCTGCTCATCTCAATTGAGTTAAAGTTTCAAACTATATCTTCAAATACTATCTGAGAGAAATAAATAAGATCTAAGACACATGGCAAATTCAAATTCAGCTTTCATTCTGTGTAATGTGCAGATGACTATCTAGGTGTACTATTAGCTACTATTGTGCTCAGATATTTACTATTAAATGGAGAGCAGAATAAGAAACGGGGTAAATTTACACAAGTTAACATCGCATAATATTCTAGTATTTATATTACTGCATTAGTCCGGGGCCCACAACATATTCACAAATAGTAAAAACACACTGAAAAACCAGCTGTTAAAACATCCGTACCTCATCCAGCCAAAAAAAAAAACAGACGCGACTCTCAGCAAAGCTCTCACGCGAAAAACAAGAAAGTCACGCTCACTTACTTACTTTTCTTTATTTGCTGAAGCATCGAAAAGAATATTTAACAGATGAAAACGAGACGAAAATATCCTCTTGTGAGGCTCGTTTTGTTTACAATTTATTTCAACATCAAAGACCGTGTCACAGGCACCTTCTTTAGTACCGGTAAATCAATTTCAGTTTCATCTTTTTACTCTTTTTAATTTTACTTATCACATTACTTCCATCGCCATAGACTGTCCTGCTGCTGTCCTTCTATTGGTATAGTACATTCGTCTATCTACCTTTAACGTGCACTACTACATACTATTTAACCTCATTCACTAACTTCATAGATAGACACGTATTTCAAATGAGCAAGCAAGCCAACCAAAGCGTGATACTGAAAGTATTATATACGATAGACAACCAGTCAAACCTCAACTTCTTAGCCAGGTCGAGCAAACCAATCACTATCAAAACAGTGACTTTACCTCTTCAGTCACCACACAACCCTGGTTTAACAATTGGTCTCATAGATCTGAGAAAATGCTTGGAGTTAATTGCTTCCAACTCGCCGGAACTATTTATCACGGGGTCAACATCAGCTAATTCAAACACTGTCGCTTCAACTACATCAACTCCTTCTAATATTCCACAGAAAAATAGACTAGTGGATTTCTCTATATACTCAAAAGATGTCGTTGAACCTGATGAGCCATTCGTAGGACACGGTTTGTATTCAAAAATAATAGAAAAGAAACAGTCTTCAAACCAAATTATAATTGCAGGCAGAATTTGCAAAAACTTTTTGAACTTGTATTCCAACAATAGCTCATCAAACTCAGATACATTGGAGATCAAATTGAAATTAAATGAAATAATGAATAATTCATCAAACGATACTTCATCTACAATTCAAAACACAGTGACAAAAAAGAAGAAAAGGACTATTTCGAACGACTCTTTTGAAAATGAAAACAGCTCGCCAAGTTCAGATGAAAACAATAATAGCAGTACGAATCAGACTATGACTAATACTACTAAAATAGCACAACCAAAAAGAAAAAAACAAACTAAACTTTCTTCTTCAAATCAAGCAGATAATCAACCTCTTTTAGCTTCGAGAACGCAATCTTTACCCTTCATGAGAAACACATTAGCACATAGGATTATGCTTGCTGATTTGAATTCCATGGAATCTCAAAACAGCAATGAATACAATTCAAATACAAATTTTAATAATTCAATCAATGATAGATTTGCTAATTTTGAAAAATTGATTAATATCAAAAAATCAAGCTCGTCGAATGGTAATGGTTCTAATGGTAATGGCCCAACGAGAGCTAAGAGGAACAAAAGCTTTATCAGCGCAGTTGTTAAAGTTGGAGATACCCCAGCTAACAGTTATGGAAACAATAATACTCAATCCTCTTCTATTACAACTACTCAATGTATCAATTGTACATCAACTACAAATACTCCTTTCAAATTCCATAAGTCTGGTATTTATGAATTTGGTAATTCAGGATTTTTATGCTCTGTTTGTAATACTCTAGAGGCAAATAATGATATTACAGAACTAAGGAAAAGAGGTAAATTAGGCCAAAATGGTTTGGTTGATGGTCCATACGGTAAATCTTCTCATCCTTCATTGACTCAAGTTGCAAGTAAACCAAACAGCTCAACTAAACTCAAAATTGACAACTTTAACTACTCTTCTTCTCCATCAAGCGAGTTACTTTCACAATCATCGTCATCTCCAATAACTGCTAGTGCTATATCTTCTTCTGGAAATTCAAATATAATGAATAACCTAAAGAACATCAAACCAACTCCAAGAAGATACTACTACTCAAATCCTTCTTTAGCCAAGCAAACACCAACCATATCTACGAATACAGCAAATAGCACAGCTAAATCCACACCTGCAGCAACACCAGCAATAGCTAATTCCAAGTCTGAATTTGATAGCACTTTGAACTACGATGAGTTGAATGAATTTCTCAACACCAAAGATCACTTTTTATCTCCTCTTCCTAAGAAAACATCAAAGTCGAAAAATCTGGTGATTAGTTCGGATGATGACATCTCTGGAAGAAGGTCATCCATTCAATTACCTTTAACCGACTTGGATCCCCTTTTTCATCCATCAACTGATAATAACGTCATAACCAACAGTGGTGATACCAGCAGCGATAATAATGCAAACAATGGTAAATCAACACACCCTTCAGAAGACGAAGAAGACGATGAGGAAGATTTTGTTGATGAAGATGACAAGCCTGTCAACGCAACCAAATTAGAAACTACATTGATCAACTTTGATGAAGACGATGACGATAAAGAGAATTTGCCTCCTGTGGAAGAAGAAGAGGATGACGAGGATGGAGACAATTTTGAACTATCTTCTGATTCAGACCTAAATAATCAACAACAGCCGCAACAGCAACATCCTCAGTCATTATATCATACCGATATCTCTCCCACTTTGAACAAGATCCTTCAGTCAATTTCCGAATTATCGGATTCTAACAACAATAACTTACCTAATTCTCCTTCTGGTAGACCTCATCAATCTGAGGCCGATGACGTGGCAAGTAATTGGATCTCTCTATTTACTCATAATGAATTGGATGAAGACTTTCAATTCAATAGTAACGAAAATCACCATAATGCCACCGGTACAGTTAATACAGATACTTTTAACGACCCCGAAGTCAATAGAGTTTTGAACAACCATAACAATGGTACTACCAACGTAGTTAAAGATACTCCTTCTTCCAGGTTTGAAAAGACACCAAAAGACATAATCATTACTCCAAAGGATACCCCAAGCTTGAACCAATCGACTACGCCTTCTGCAAATCAAGGTACTTTAACTAGTACTAATATAAACACAGTTAATAATAAACATCATAATACCACATCCGTACCAAAAAAGAATAATACAAGGATTCCCAATTCCAAGTCACAAAGAATAACCATGCCTAGCTCTCCATTTTTTCTAATTCATAATGATGATGATGCTGACGAAGATAACAGTAATAACGAGACTCACGATACACACTTAGAAATTGACACAAATACGTCAGCTTCAATCATCAATGCCTCAATCAACAATGACAAGATCCTCAATGACTTGACCAATTGGAATCACAATACCGCCAATATTTCGTCTAATGCAGTAGACAACAACAATTCTGCCGCTACTGCAAAGTGATAACAAAAGGATGCTTTTTCTAGACTTCGTTACATGCTTTCTTATTTATTATTAGATTGCTTTATTTCACTTCATTTCACTTCCATTTTTTTTTTGTTTTACTTCAATTCATTTCAATTCATTTCGTTTCATTCAAACTCATAGATACATAAACATATAGATTACATTTAATTTTGTAAACAAAATCGTCCTACTCATTTATCTATATACTTAATTCTTTAATAAATCATTCAACTTTAACTTTCATCCACCTTGATAACAGTATATCTTTACTCGATTGGGAAGATAACAATTCTGCGCGAGCATAGACCGTAAACCTTGATTTTTTTTTCACATCACCATCTAAGACAATAAAAGTTGCTTATCGGTTTGTAACTTCGCTTTGTCCAATAAACTTCATATACGTATTCAACATACTTAACAAAACGATATAGATCATTGGTCAAATGCTTTCGTTTAGAACTACAGGATATAATGGCTATGCGTCCAAATATTCACCATTTTATGATAACAAACTCGCAGTAGCGACATCTGCAAATTACGGTTTAGTGGGAAATGGTAAGCTATGTATCCTATCAATACAGGATGATGGATCAGTTAGGCAAGAAACTGCGTTTGAGACACAGGACGGGCTATTTGATCTCGCATGGAGTGAAATTCATGAAAATCAAGTGGTTGTTGCCTCAGGTGATGGTTCCCTTTCTCTTTTTGATACTACTCTTCCTAACTATCCTATAAAGAAGTTTGGGCATGCCCATGATAGGGAAGTCTTTAGTGTTTACTGGAACCTCATCGACAAAACCAACTTTTGTTCTTCATCATGGGATGGAACAGTAAAAGTTTGGACACCAATGAGAGATGAACCTCTTTTGATTTTGAATACCGAGAAAGATTTAACCACGTCTGCTTCACCTATAAGTCATCAGCAACATCCTCCTTTATCAGCTAACAAACAACCTTTAGAAAATCCAAACAAAGACTGTATATATCAAGCAACGTTTTCTCCACATGATCCATCTATTATAATATCTGTTAATTCGTCTTCGCATTGTCACATATGGGACACTAGATCTCCCCACCCTTTACAAATTGACTTTATTGCGCACTCAGGGTTAGAAATATTGGCGTGTGATTATAACAAATACAGGAAATCAGTGATAGCCACAGCAGGAGTCGACAAGTCAATCAAGATATGGGATTTAAGGATGATTCAACATTTATCTCAACCAGCTTCAAACTCTCCATTACCTTCGCATCACAAAGTAGGTCCTTCTCCATTAAATAAATTACTAGGTCATGATTTTGCGGTAAGAAAGATCAGTTGGTCTCCACATCAAGGAGACACAATTATGAGCACGTCTTATGACATGACCGTGAGGATATGGAAAGATCAAACTGATGATAAAGCAAGGTTTTTGAATAATAGAGTTATGCATGGACAAGCATGTAGTAATGTTTTCAATAAACACAGAGAATTTGCCATTGGTTGCGATTGGTCTCTTTGGGGTGACCCAGGATGGGTCGTTACCACCGGCTGGGACGAGATGGTATATATCTGGGATACGAAACGTAAGCTTAACTAAAAATTCAAAAATAAGTTTTACACATTTATAGTTACCATATTTATCTATTGATCTATATATTTATTCATTTACCGCTTTATTTATTAGTTTGTTATTGTTGTCATTAATTAATACAGAGCAAAACAATTATTAGATATTATTATTAGCATATTCTTTCGTTAGTCAAACCAGCAGAACTTCGTCTTTATCACTATGAGAGAATCTCTCAATCTCGATATTCAGTTTACTGACCCATAAATCTCTTTCTTGTCTTGATCTAGCCATGAACACCAGTGAGTTACCTGCGACACCTAGTCTACCCACAGTCTTCAAGTATTTTCTTTTACCTCCAACCAACTTGGCGTCGTATTCGCCGTCGCTTTGATCGCTTTCGTAATCAACATCATCACCGTTATCTTCCTTACTACTTTCACTATTATCATTATGCTTGGATTTATTTTTGTTTAAAAACATGACTCTTTTGGACCCAAACCAAACAGTGAAATACTTGACATTTTCAGCCTCTGCTGTCTGCCAACCATCTGTATACACTCGGGGAATTGATTTGCCTCCTGGTTGACTATTACTAACCGTCTTTTCTTTATCAATGAGTTCCAAAGTAGTCAGTTTATCACAGTAAACATACGAGCCATTGAGTTTGATAGAAGTGTAATATTTGTAATAGGAATTTGATTTGACGACACTTGAAATCTTACTTCTATCATACATTTCATACAATATAAGATAGCCAGGACACAGCACAACAAAAAATTGTCTAAAGTTTTTATGCTTCCTATGCTTCTGATATAAAATTCCACTCATAATCATGGGCTTAGTCATTGCAAAAGACGAAATATTATAAATCAACGGATCTGTTGCAGCTTGTGTGACTTCCCATTTCTTAGAATTGGTTGATTCACTGGCGATCAAAGATTCATGATACTCATTAGAACCTTTTGAGATTTTAAGATTCTTTTCTTTCAATTGAATCAAAGACATGACTTCTTCTCTTTTTCTAATTGTCCAATATAATACCATCTCTTGAAGTCTACTTACCCATTCGTTTCTGATCTGCCTATCACATGCTTGAAATCTGTACTCTGTTCCATCTTTCATTGTTATTCTAAAACAAGAATCAATAACGGATTCGTCCTTAAGAGATTTGTTGCTTATTCCCCAAGTTAGCACCATCGCAACCTTGATACTATTGGAAATTTTCTCAGAGTGAATAGGTTCAATACTTGAAACTTCTGTAAGATTGATAATTCTATTGGCCCTTGATAAGTTATAAACTTTTCTTTCTGCTTCATTTAGTGACTCTCTATCTTTTTCTTCAAAGACATCTTTGTTTACTCCAGGAACAAGCCATGCTATATGCTTGTTGTCTTCAGAAAGAGGGTAGGTATTTTTTTCAAAGATTTGAGGCCTATGATGTATCATTTCCATAAGTTTATCATGGTCTAGTACTTCACCGGAAGGACTGAAAACATTTGTAACATCTTCATTAAAGCATGGGACACCATCATAAAAGTCAGTAAACATCAAGAGATAATCGGAAGTGTAAAAATATCTCAATTTATAATAATTTCTACCAAATTTCGACATCTTTTTGCCTCGTCTATTACTCATCTTAACTAAGAATCCCTCAATGGGAAGTGGCTCTTCAAAACTCTCAGTTAACAAATGACTGGGTTCATGCTTCATTTCTCGCAGTTCTAAATCATGTGAAACATTCAGCAATGACCAAATTGACTGTAAAAGATTTTCAGAATCACCTAAAATCCACTCTAATCTATCATATTTCTTCAAGGCAAAAGCAAAGAATGAACGATTGTGCTGCATATCATTCAAAAATTTTTTATACTTTACATCTCTGTTTGATAAGTTGGTCAATGAAGAATGAGACATGGATTCAGCTACTAAATCTATCAATCTATCAAAGATACTTAGTCTGGGTATTCCGTATCCGTTTTGATTATATGATAATATGCAGTTATTCCCATCAATGTCGTTGTCAAATTCAGATATCCTTTGTAATGCATTGACACGATTAACAGTAAAAGACAGATTCAAATCTGGAATACTAAGAGACAGAGTCTTCGATAGTTTTTTGTTACTATCATCCAAAACACAATTGAAAAAACTAAGCCATTTAATAGCAGATGCTGAGTTCTGGCATAACAATATATACCTCATTTCGTTCCTTCTTCCGTTAAGTTTCTTCTTGGTAATTATTATACTTTTGTCCAATGAATTATAAAGGGATACTTCTGTATCAACATTACCCACTGTAATTTCAAACTCACAGTTTTTGTCATAGCTTTTATGATTTTTGTTCTGAGATTTGCTGGTATGCACGTTATTGGCGCCAATATTTCCGTTAGAATCATTGTATTCATCACTGTCATCACTATCATCACTATCGCCACTAACGTCATCCACTTCCTCATTGTCGCTATCGGATGGACTAAAATTATAATCCTTACTGCCTTTGCTATATTCTTTATTAATTTCTCTGTTATTGAAAAATTGCATTAATATGGGATAGTCCACACTACCCGTTGAACGAACAGCAACAATATATTCTTTCCATTTTTCAATTACTTTGTTTTTCATAGTTTTGTCATTGCTTACCAAATCGGCCATAATAACTTTCACTAACATTTTATCAAGCTGAATGATATTACCAGCTTTGAATTTGGCCATCATCTTTTTTAATTTCATCCTATGTTCAAACTTTCCCACTTCCACATTAATTCTTTTCTTCGCAAACGCCGCTCTTTTATGAAAGTGTTTATATGCATTTCCCACATCACCATTCACTGTGCTAATGTATTTGTCGACATTATCAATCACTGTGTGTACTCCTCTCTCCAATATATTATTAGATGCATTGTTATTATCATTTTCATTTGCGTCAAGTAAAGTAACAGGTTCTGGAGAAGCTTTCAATAGCTTTTTGCTTCCTGCTTTTTTCCCTATTCCAGAAACTTTACCTCTTCTAATGGGAGATCTATGAGACAAAGCAGCGTTGTTGGAGGAGGATCTGTTTGCGTGTCTTTCATCATGCTCATTTGCAAAGGACACCAACTTCTTACTTCTTTCTGCAAACGGCAAAATATTGGTTTCTTTGCTTGAGTTGATGCTTTCGTGAATTCTCTGTTTATGTGTTACGCCAACGGGCGCCTCATGGTGGGTGATGCTATTTTTCAATGTTAAATTACTATCAGAGGTGACCGTGCTATCACTGCAATCAATTTTGTCATCTCGTTGAGTTGTTTCTTCTTGGAGCTCTCCACTATCATCAACATATTCTTCAGCTGTAACAAAAGACGATACCGAACATTGGGAGTCGCCACCGCTTAGGGATCTTATCAATTTTGACCTTTGCAAAGACCTATTTATAGCTTCCTCTAACATAGCAGCGTTCTTACCGGAGTCTTGATAATCTAGTATGCGCATATGAGCCTTTGAGCTTCCATTATGATACTCCTGATCGGCATCCTCTTCGTCTTCATCTTCATTTCCCTCTTCATCACCTTCTTCATTTGAAAAATGTTTTTGAAAGGCATTGAAGTCATCATTTGACCATCCAAGCAGGTTCTTTACAGAGCTATGAGAACTTGACTTAGGCAAGGTTCTATGATGTCCAAACGTATCAGAATATTTCTTGCTCGATACGCTGCTGAAATTAGACACACTTCTACTCTGTGACTTCCTGTTGGTTCTTTTTCCTGAACGCGTACCATGTGGTGATGATGAGTTAGAGCTGAGACTGCGAACTTTTTTGAGCCTTGAGTTGAAGCCATATTTTGAAACGCCTATAGTAGACTCGCTATCGTTTTCATCTCCATCTCCGTCTTCGTCTTCATCAGAGGACATTGATGATTCATCTGATGTTTCCAGGTCTTTATGCTTGGCCCTCGACTTAGGCAACTGCCGTTCCTCTTTACTTCTGATGATAAAGCTTCTCAAAGAACGAAAACTATCTTCATTGGTTGGATTTGAGGTGGAATTAGAATCATCACCTTCAAAAGGATCAATTGAGTTTGAATTATGCAAGATATCTCTGAGTTTTGTTGTGTTGTGAATGATCCAGGGCTTAGGAATGGGTCCCAAAGAAACAGAAGTGGCTAATCTTGATATCTGGCGAGGCTGACAGTATTTAAGCCTAAAAGCAGTAAACGAGTCTCTACTTATCTCAATCTCATTGCTGTGGTAGTGGTCCTCATGGAGTGTTGATTGGGGCATTTAAATTTCTACGATAGAACAAAAGCAGCTGCAGTTTTTGCTGTATTATAAATACAGACTAAAGGCAGTATGCAAGACAATGTGGTCGGCTGACCAGTTAATCCACAGTAGCACTTTGTATCTCTCCGTTTGTATGCACGTCGATGAGAAAGCTATTTGATGATTGATTGCTCTGATCTTATATTGCATTGTCTTGCATTGTCTTCTTGTCTTTGTGATGTTGCAAAGCAAGGCACCCAAAACCCGGGCAGTGCTGACATGTTTTTTTGCTGCCACGCGTTTAGCCGCGGCTTCTTCGGGTTCCTCACGTAAATTGATTCCGAGATTGTCCCACAGACCGCTACAGTGTGTGCACAGGCCGCTTAGAGTGCCCAGCTATGCCGTATAGACTGTGCCCACTACGTGCTTAGTGATCTGTGGATAACGTTCATATCATTGAACTATTTTCTCTAGAGCCTAAACTCTACATCAAAAGATTCCAAGCAAGTACAGAAACTGCCGGTCGGAAATAAAGCCATTAGTAAGAGCCAATTGTTTGCTGGCATTTCCTTCTGAGGTTTGAGATTTTTTTTGGCCTGCCGAATGAATTATTATTTGGCGTGTGGTTTTTTGATATACTTCCCGGTAATCAATTTTTTTGCAGCCTTAACACAAATTTGAAGCCCATTTCACACAGATACACGCAATCTACTCTACAGTTCATACAGTCAAGTTGAATCTGGCTTACATTGTAGATCCTTTTTGCCTCTCACTGATTGCTGACTATTTACTGCATCTTTTTATAGACCGGGATCCTCTTCGAATCGGCTTTCTTCCCCTTTAAAAATCAATTCATTCAATTTATAAATTCAGTTCTTGATATACCAAACTCGGGATAGCTATAACGACTGAAAATCTTTGTCCATATTCCCTTGACAAGCTGTTGCTTTTTCTCATCCTACCATCCCATTGTACACGGGCTAGCGATAGCTAATTGTCTTTTTTTTTTAGCACAATTTTTCAAATCAATAGTTCATCCTGCATATCGTATATAAATATCAATAGATATATTGTATCAACATGGCACCAACTCCTCCACCTTCTGCACGCTCACGTATTGCTTCAAATTCATCAAATGCCTACAATGACACTAGTTTTACAAGTGCAACTTCACAAACTAACGATAACGACATAAATAGTCCCTTTAACGATTCCTTCGAGTTTTCTAATACTGCCACCGACCCCGATTCAAGTAATTTGGAAGTTCACAAAAAGCCTACTAGAAATACAAGTATATTGCGCAATGGCTCCCAAAATTACAGAAAGACGAGCAATAATAATAACAAGATACAGTTCTCTGATTCGTCATATCAAAAGGGTGACGACAGTAGGCTGAACAATGTTGATTCTGATGATGATCAAGATTCTATAGGCAAGACCCCAGCTTTGAAACAATCAAGTGGGTTCAATCATACAAGTTCTCCAGCGATACATTTGAAAGACGCGGACATCGGTAAGTTGTCTTCAGTCAACTTCTTGGACGATAATGGACAAAATGCAGAAGATGATGAAAACGAAGTTGAAAAAACTTTAGCAGATTTACCACAGCGTAAAGAGACCACTATAAAGAGGCATAGATGGGGTACTCAAAGGCATAAGAACGGCAATCCACTGATGAGAAATAAGACCTTCAGTAGAAAAAATCTATCAATCAAATACGCACAAAAATTATTCACGCCTAAGGGTCTTTCGCATCACGCAGATGAGGACGATGATGATGTAGATAGAATGGGACAATTCGAAGATACAGCAGATAGATCACATGAGAAAAGAAGTATATTTTGGAATTTGCCATTAGCGGACGAGTTTAAGAACGAAGATGGCTCAATCAAAAATCAATATACAGGTAATAAAGTCAGAACCACAAAATACACCCCTATAACATTCATTCCTAAAAATTTAATGTTCCAATTCAAAAATGTTGCTAATGTTTATTTCTTGATATTGATTATAATGGGTTATTTTCAAGTTTTTGGTGTACCAAATCCTGAGTTATCCATGGTGCCGCTAATTGTGATTGTGGCAATTACTGCAGTCAAAGATGCGATCGAAGATTCAAGAAGAACCATTTTGGATTTAGAAGTCAACAATCAGATCACACACGTACTGAAAGGTATGAATAATGTCAACTTTAATGAAGAATCTATAAGTTTGTGGAGAAGATTCAAAAAATTGAACTCAAAAATCATGTTTGATATTATTTATATGATTACGCATAAAGGTTCAAGAAGAAAGGATATGTTGTCAGAACAAAACTATGATACTAGAGCAGGTGCTATGAATATGAGAAAGTCATTAGATAGCTTCGAATACAGAAAATCCTTCCAGATTAATAATAATGCGATGACTTCTGATTATGACATGTATGATAACAACGATAACCCATTTGCTGATACTAATAGAGTTAGAAATAACGTTTATGACTATGAAGATGAAGATTATGATAGCATTTTAAATGGCCACGAAGAGGAAGATTTGGACGATGAATATGATGATGATAATGGTGGCAATAATGATTATTCTTTAAAACCAAGACCTTTGAAAGGCCGTGTACCCAAGGGCCTTAAAGATGCATCTATCCAGTTCCAGAGGCAATACTGGAAAAATGTTCATGTCGGTGACGTGATCAAAATTCAAAACAATGATGCTATTCCTGTAGATTTATTGATCTTGTCCACATCAGATGCGGATGGTGCCTGTTACGTTGAAACCAAGAATCTTGATGGTGAAACGAATTTAAAAGTCAAACAGGCGCTGAAATGTACTTCAAATGAAATTAGAAGAGTACAAGACTTACCAAGATCTAAGTTTTGGTTAGAAAGTGAAGGTCCAAAGGCTAATCTATACAGTTATCAAGGTAACTTCAAATATTATGTTAAAGGTAATGAAAGAAGACGCGAAATTGCTAATGAACCAGTTACTATAAACAACATGCTTTTGCGTGGTTGTAATTTGAGGAACACTAAATGGGTAGTTGGTCTGGTTGTATTCACTGGTGATGATACTAAAACCTCTTTAAATTCAGGCGTTACTCCAACGAAAAAGTCTAGAATTGCAAGAGAATTAAACTTCTCAGTTATTTTGAACTTTGCTTTATTGTTTGTCTTGTGTTTTGTTTCAGGTTTAGTCAACGGTATTTATTATAGAGACAGCGCTACTTCTGCAACATATTTTGAGTTTGGTACAATTGGAGGTTCTCCAGTGGGTAATGGTATCCTTAATTTCTTTGTTGCTCTTATCTTATATCAATCTTTAGTTCCTATCTCTCTGTACATTTCGATTGAAATTATCAAGACAGCACAGGCATATTTTATTTACTCAGATGTTTTGATGTACAATGAAAGACTGGACTATCCTTGTGTCCCCAAAAGTTGGAATATTTCGGATGATTTGGGCCAAATTGAGTATATATTCAGTGATAAGACAGGTACTTTGACTCAAAATGTTATGGAATTCAAGAAATGTACAATCAATGGTGTCAGTTATGGTCGAGCTTATACTGAAGCATACGCGGGTATTAGAAGAAGACAAGGCATTGACGTTGAAGAAGAGTCAACTAGAGAGAAAAAAGCGATTGCAAGTGATAAACTTGAAATGATTGAATTATTAGAACAAGTTAATCATGGTGTTGACGAGGATATCCCAGAACAATTAACTTTTGTATCTAAACAGTTTGCCTTAGATTTAAGAGGTGATTCTGGAGAAGTTCAAAAGTTAGCAAATGAACATTTCATGTTAGCTTTAGCATTATGTCATTCCGTTTTGACTGAAAAGTCGGATAAAAATCCAGGAAAGTTAGAATTGAAAGCTCAAAGTCCTGATGAGGCTGCTTTGGTTGGTACTGCTAGAGATGTTGGATTTTCATTCCTGGATAGAACTAAGAAAGGTTTAGTGTTGAATGTTCAAGGTTCTACTAAGGAGTTTCAGATTTTAAATATCTTGGAATTCAATTCAACTAGAAAGAGAATGAGTGCCATTATTAAAATCCCTTCCAATAAACCTGGCGGTGAACCAACTGCTCTACTTATTTGCAAAGGTGCTGATTCTATTATTTATTCAAGATTAAGCTCTAACAATAATCAAGAATTACTTGATAAGACTGCTGTTCATTTAGAGCAGTATGCTACGGAAGGTTTGAGAACATTGTGTATTGCTCAAAGAAGATTAACGTGGTCAGAATATGAAGAGTGGTCAAGAAGACACGAGCTTGCAGCTGCTGCATTAGAAAATCGTGAAGCTAAGATGGAAGAAGTTGCATCTTCTATTGAAAGAGAACTCGTTTTGTTAGGTGGTACTGCCATTGAAGATAGATTACAAGATGGTGTTCCCGAGTCCATTCAAGTGTTAGCAAAAGCAGGTATCAAGTTATGGGTTTTAACTGGTGATAAAGTTGAAACGGCTATAAATATTGGTTTTTCGTGTAATCTTTTGGAAACTGGAATGGATTTATTGGTTATCAAAACTTCAGGTGATGATTTAGAAGGTTTACTTGACCCCGGTGAATATGCTGCTATCAGCGACAATAAAGCTGCAGTTGTTGATCGTTTGATTACGAAATACTTGAACGATAACTTTGATATGGATGGTTCATCTGAGGAGTTAGAAGCAGCCAAGAAGATTCATAGACCCCCAAGTGGGAACTATGGTGTTGTGATTGATGGTGATGCTTTGAAATTAGCTTTATCTGATGAAACTCGTATGAAATTCTTATTGCTTTGTAAGCAATGTAAAGCTGTTTTATGTTGTCGTGTTTCTCCTGCTCAAAAGGCTGCTGTTGTTAAGTTAGTTAAAGATACATTAGATGTCATGACATTAGCAATTGGTGACGGTTCTAATGATGTTGCTATGATTCAAGCTGCCGATGTCGGTGTAGGTATTGCTGGTGAAGAAGGTAGACAAGCTGTTATGTCTTCAGATTATGCCATTGGTCAATTTAGATACCTGTCAAGATTGGTGTTAGTTCATGGTAGATGGTCATATAAGAGATTATCTGTTATGATTCCATCTTTCTTTTATAAGAATGAAGTTTTCACATTATCTTTATTCTGGTTCGGTATTTATAACAATTTTGATGGCTCATATCTATTTGAATATACTTATCTTATGTTCTATAACCTGGCTTTTACCTCTTTGCCTGTTATCTTCTTGGGTATTTTTGATCAAGATGTTCCAGATTTTGTCTCTATATTAGTTCCTCAACTATACAGAACTGGTATTTTAAGATCTGAATGGACAGTGGAGAAATTTCTTTGGTATATGGTTGACGGATTTTATGAATCTATAATTGCCTTTTTCTTTCCTTATTTTTTATACTATAAAAATGGAATTGTCACTTTTAATGGTTTGCAATTGGATCACAGATACTTCATGGGTACATTAGTTGCTACTATTTCTATAGTTTCATGTGATTTGTTTGTTCTTTTCCATCAATACAGATGGGATTGGTTGTCTTGTTTGATTATTGCATTATCTATTCTAGTTGTTTTTGCATGGACTGGAATTTGGACGTCTTCCACATATTCAGGTGAATTTTATAAAGCAGCTTCAAGAATCTATGGTACGCCAGCTTTTTGGGCTTGTTTCTTCATTGGTTTTTTGATTTGCTTCTTACCTCATTTTGTTTTTGATATCTTCCAGAAATTGTATTATCCAAAAGATATTGATATCATACGTGAATGTTATCGTAAAGGCGATTTTGCCTCCTATCCACATGATTACGATCCCACAGATCCAAATAGACCAAAAATTTCCAATTACACTAAAGAACATACTTTAGAGCCTCCAAGCACGAAAAGCTCTCCCTACAGCGATAATAACGAAGGAGTTTATAGAGATAGCATAAACGGTACAGGGGGCAGCAGAGGTTCTTTTGTTAAGAGGATGTTTTCAAAAAGAAACAAGAAATCGGGACTTTCTCAATCATATGCAGCCAATCAATCAACTGATACTTTGGCTACAGAAGAAATTGAAATGCAATATTCCCCAGCTCAGAATTTAGGAAACGGTCATGTGTCTAGACCTTCATATTCTGTGAAACCTCACGAGTTTTACACAGATGGTGAAAGAGCAGGCGATTTGAGGTCGGGTATTGAAAGAAGATCTATGGAGGCTAACAGACGTTCACTTGAGGTTGATAGACAGAGAGCATTAGAAAGGATCAGATCCAATTTGAGCAATAGTAACGCTGAAGAGAGAGATAATGCTAACGTCGTTGATGTTGTTAGAACCAGTTTAGATGTTCCTTCTTTAGTTACCGCTGAAGCATTAGTGAGTAGACTACAAAGAAACCAAAAATAATGAATCAAATGGTAAATTCGATTCTTTCTTTGTGCTTTTATTATTTATTCAAAATCTTGTATTAATATTATTTATTGAAGTCATTACTATTACTTTATATATCATTAACTCTTATTTGTTTTAACATTTTTCGTCTTTTGTCTGTATATAAGCTCAAATAAAAGCAGTAAAATGAATTAGATTTGAAACCACCAAATGGCTATTATTTATAATATTTCTCAGGAAACAAACGTTCCATAACGTTGTTGTAAAACCCCTTATCGTAAATGTTGACCAAGTCATCCCAGTCGTTAAGTTTGATGATCTTGCCAGAAGATAAATATGAGTCATCCACAAGAGCATCGTCACTTAATCTGAAGAAATGCGACGCTCCTAACATAGTAGGCTCGTAGCTTAAATAGATGGTCGGCTCATTATTAGCATAAGGTACATATTTGAACAGTAAGCCCAATTTGAGTAAATGGTGGACATAACCCCATTTAGAAGTCTCATTTGTAGTTACACCCAAATACATGTATCTTAGATTTTCCGCCAAAAACATGAAAACAAGAGGGAACATAAGTCCACACATCATTATTAAAACACCACTTGTTTCATTATTAATATTTGTCTTAGTTATCAAAGTCCAATAAACACTGATATGATCAAGTAAGCCAATGCTATCTGAATTCAAAAGCTTTATTATGTGCGAATTGTAATTTGAGTAATCAGTAATTGATAAATCACTTACCACTTGATTGTAAGAATCAAGAGAATATTTAAGCACAAGATAGCACGTATAACCACCATAAATGAAAATCCAAATGGTAGATATCAAAAACGACAAAAAATACTTGAAATTGTAGTAGCCAACGCAATTGTTAATCCAGATACAATGATGATCAAACAGCAAGTAGCAGTCGTCACAAACTGAACAATGTTTGCTTCTGGCAATTTTGGGAACACAACATGTGTGACAGTTTCCAGTACCGCTCTCAATGGATGGAGAATAAAAAATTATATTATCATAAGGAAAAAAGTGCAGTAATTTTGCCTTGTTTAACTTAGATGATCTTTGTAGTTTGCTTGCGGAACCCGGGCTCACAAATATAGACAAGAAGAATGAAGCTAGATTGAAAAATAAACTCGGAATTATAATCCAATAAATGTGAAATTTGACATTAGTGAGTCCAGCCTCCGGAATAGCGACCAGTATGGAAAAGGTATATTTGAAATAAAAGTCAAGTGCTGGTAATAATATTAGTAGATAGATGGAAGGAACAGTCCATCCTAAAACCTTCTGTAGTTTTTTGCTTGCCAGCAATCGACTGGCATTTTTATTAAACAATTGGTTGTCTATCCGAAGTAAAACAGGCCGTACATAATTGAGATATATACTACTCACAATAAACTCTCTTGCTTTATGTATAATGGTGCCTCTGTCAAAAAGCTACCTGTTAGTATTTAAGAAAAACAGAGCCGGTTTATAGTAATTGATAAAGCACACTTACTTATATGAAGGAAGCTCGCCAAATAGCACAATAAGCAGAATAATTGTAAATACTGCTATAGCGGATAGCAGTACCTTCAGCAGCAGCATTATACCTTTGTTCCAAACAAGATTGGGTTTCCTTGAACACTGTAGGGATGATGAAAGAAACCAAATATTCGAAACGATTTTGTCGTTCTATATTTTTTTGACTTGTTGTCACCAAACTAAACTTTTTTTCCCCATGTTTTGATTTCGCAGAAGCGAGACTGTGGGATCAATACTCTTCTAGTTAATGATTTAATTTATTTTTTTGGTTGAATGACAAGGGTGTACGCTACATTGTATGGTTATGACATGATTGCCAAAATATTATAAACATAAAGTGTCTAAAATAGATGCTAATTTAATCATGAACATAATCTACGTACTCTATATGCTTTTTCTATGCTATTTTAAACTTTTCTTCGACAAGTTTTAGCAGTTTAGGGAAGATAATATCAGATGTTTCACCAGAAACTTTACTCAGGGCATTTCTCTTTTCATAAAACTTTTTGATGGGCAGGACACTTGCGTAGTATGTGTCAAGTCTTGTTTTCAAAGTTTCAACGTTGTCATCGCTTCTTTTAGTCAAAGGTTCACCGGTAATGTCATCTTTTCCCTCAACTTTTGGAGGATTATAAGACAAATTATAAACTCTACCAGAAGGTTCATGAATCCACCTATCCATGACTCTACCTATTATAACCTCTCTTGGAACATCTAATTCCACCACAAGGTCAATATTTGCTCCAAAAGGGACTAGTGAGTTTTCTAACTCTAAAGCCTGATTTTCTGTCCTTGGAAATCCATCCAAGAGATAAGAAGAATCAGGATTAAGCCAATTGTTTGTTTTCAAATGGGATTTTAATATGGATATCATGATACTATCTGGTATAAGCTTTCCACTGGATATATATGATTCTGCTTGCTTACCAATTTCCGTTTGTTCTTTGATTTGTTGACGCAATAGATCACCTGTGGAGATAGATTGTAACTGCGGTATCTTCTTCAGTAGCCTCGATGATAAAGTACCTTTTCCAGCCCCTGGAGCTCCCAAAAGCACCAATTTCATGGGGTTTAACTTCTGGCTCATACTTAACTATCTTCAGTTTGTCAATCGTAATACAGCTTGCACATACACAGGTTCAATATTCATGTCAGTTTTAAATGTAAAAACGATTGTGATGCTGAATCACGTCAATTTATATCCGACCGCATGGCTTTCGCTCGCTTAAGGGGAAAATCATCAAGGCAGCACTCGCATAAACGGCCTTATCAGAGTCCAAATTTCTTTATATTTATTGCTATGAAGATACTAATGTTCTTAAAATACCCTTATAATGATCATATAGAACTGGCCTATCGACTAAAGGCTGATTAATACTTTCAAACTCCCACATACGACAGTTACACAAACAAAAAACAAGAAAAAACATTAAAATAGTAAAAACACCCGTGCACCAGCAACTGAGAAGCGCGTTTTGGTTATGGTTTTTTAGAGGTAATTTTACACTTGTGGCCAAATGGTAAGGCTTTTCTCTCCTAAAGAAAGGATTGTGGGTTCGAGTCCCATCAAGTGTGTATAAAGATTTTTATACCATTTGTTGTTAATGTATGCTTTTTTTTTCTCTCTCTTTGTTCATTATTGCGTAAAGTTGTATTAGCAACTTGCTGTCACTAAGACTTGGATTGCTGTTCCAAGAGAGTCTGCCAGTGCTAGAACATACTGTAGAATATATATATGCCTCAGTATATAATGGAACGAAAAGTCTTGGGAGCGACAATAGTAAACACGCGAGACTCTCAAAGAGGAAATAGATCGAAAATCATATCGCGTTAGGAAGGAAACCTGTAAATAAAAATCAGTTATGTCTGTATATAAATCACTTTCTAATGACTTCAATCTAGTACTAAGATTCACCAAAACATCAGCTAATACAGTCAAACTACTTGACACTGTTTATATACACAAAGATGTCCGATAAGGACCCATTCCGCCGAAACAGTCTAGAGTCTCCCTTTGCAAGAGACAAAATGATGAATAAGTTTAGAGGTAGGCCAAAGGACCAAGACACGACAGCCACTGAGGAAGACGAGTTAGAATTGGAGACAGACATAGATTTCCACGAGAAAAAGATAGATTGGTCCAAAAATGCGTTTACAGAAGCCGAAAGTTCTAGTCTTCCAAAAGAAATCAGACATATACAGGCAATTCAAAATAAAAAATCTGGAGATGAAGATGAGAGACAAGACTTAAAAGAGAACAACGAAAAGGATATAAGCGGAGAAAGGCAAGATAGAGGATTTGAGTACGACGAAAGTGTTTTTAGTGATTTATGTATTGATGAGTATACGCCTTCTAAGATGTCTATAATAAGAAAGAGAATTGAAGCTAAAAAGTCTAGCTCTTTACATCCTGCTCTTACATTTAGCAAAAAAATGAAATTGAGTAAGTCAAATATAATGAAATTTGCAGAAAAGAAATCCAAGAAAGGCATTATTGATATTGAAGATGATGACCACGAAACTCAAAAATCCCCTTCATTATCGGAATTTAATGTCAAAGTTTTACAAAAAGTGAAGTCTCAGTACAGAAATGAAAATGATACAGTTACAAATCTTGAATCTCGTCCGATTTTGGAAGGTAAAGAAAGAGACCATAAAAAGTCCCCAACTAAAATGTTGCGTTTGAAGAAAAAATCTGGAAAAACAAATAAAAAACCACAAGCACCTGCATACCCAGAAACAAGTCTGTTATATCGTCTTGCATTAAAAGAGAAAATAAAAAGAGGTGAAGTTTCTGAAGAAGCTTTAGCTGAGCTTATTAGACCTCCATCAATAGACACAAGCAGAGAGTCTAGTATCAGTACTACAGCTAGAAGCGAGTCCCCTGAATTGATAACCCCAACCTTATCTAAGTTCCCAAAATTGAGCAGCATTGCAACAAATAGTGTCAACAGTGAAAATATTACCACCAATATACCCAATTCTATCAGAGATGCAATATCCACACCAGAAAATAGAGTTAAGAAATTAAAAGTATTGAATTTTAAGAAACTGCGTAATTCTAGAGAAAGTTCTTTAACTGTAGAGCGAAACGACAGTCAAGATGAAGATTTGGTCAGTTTGAATAGCAATAGTTATGGCATGAGTATTAATACAGTACAAGACTACGATATTAATAAAGCACCAAGTGGTAACAGAAGCTCTCTTCGGAACTTCAATACTCTCAATTCTAGAATTGAAGTGGAAAATCTTAAAAAGATTGTCGATGATGATGAACGAGACGAAAATAATGATGAAACCGATGACGAAGAAGAAGAACGAGAAGAAGAAGAAGAAAAAGGAGAACAAACGTCATCCGAAAATGAAGATGATCAAGATATGGATGATGCAGGTACGTACATTGAAGTAAAGAATGCGTTAAAAAAAGAACCCAAGTTAGGTGTTGAGAAAAGGAATGTCGGAAAGTCTGCCGAAACTGCTATATTAGTTGACGAAACCGAAAAAAGCGGAAATGAGCACGAAGAGGAAGACGATGAAGAAGAAGAAGGAGAAGCATCAGAAGAAGAAGCATCAGAAGAAGAAGAAGAAGAAGTAGAAGATAAAGAAGTGGCAGAGGAGGAATCAGAATCGGAGTCTGAAGGCACATTTTCAAATTCCAATAACATTGTTGAACAAGCTGAAGTCGATGATGATTCTATGACAGAGGATGAAATTTATTGTTCTGATGACGATAGTGACTCTGATGATTATCCAAATTACACTCTGCTTCCAGAAGCCACTAAGATGGAAATGGCTCGTTTAGTTCATTCATTCAAGAACCTATCGACAAAATATAGACTTGTTGATAAGATAGGAGAAGGTACTTTTTCAACTGTTTATAAAGCTCAAGATTTGTTAAATATTTCTGGTAAAAATTGTGGTTTTACAACATGGAACTCTCCACCTATAAAGAGAAGAAAACTAATATCGGGAGATCTTTCTAAACCTTATGTTCCCAAAAAGAGACAGTCCAAGTATCCTATTGTTGCATTGAAGAGAATATATGTGACTTCATCACCTCAAAGAATATACAATGAATTACATCTTTTACATACATTAGTTGGATGTCCTAACGTTGCCCCTTTAATTGATGCTGTGAGACATGAAGATCAAGTTATTGCTGTATTACCATTTTACAAGCATTCTGATTTTAGAGATTTTTATAGAGATTTACCATTGAGTGGAATTAGAAATTATATCTTTGAATTATTAACTGCTCTTTCGTTTGTTCATGAAAAAAAGATTATTCATAGAGATATCAAGCCTACTAATTTTTTATATAATCCATTTATGAGGAAAGGTGTATTAGTTGATTTTGGATTGGCTGAAAGAGAAATGGAGCCTAGTACCTCATGTCCTTGTTTACAAGGTGGATTGAGCTCTGATGAATTTGCACCTCCTAATGTTTTCCCCGTAAAGGGTTATTTAAAAGATGATCAAAGACCAGCTAGAAGAGCGAATAGAGCAGGTACTAGAGGTTTCAGAGCACCGGAGGTATTATTTAAATGTCCTAACCAAAGTGTGAAGGTTGACATTTGGTCTGTTGGTGTTTTACTTTTGACATTATTATCACGTAGATTTCCATTTTTCAATTCTCAAGATGATATTGATGCAGTTGTTGAATTGACTACTATTTTTGGGTATAGTAACATGAAGCGTTGTGCTACGTTGCATGGGTTGGGATTAGAGAGTAATTTACCAAAAATTGAAGGTCATTCTTTAGCTCATATTATTTATACATCCATTGCATTAGAAGCTAAAGAAGGAGATACAATAGCTGATGATTCACCTATGTGGGAATATTTAGTTCTTGTTGATAAGAAGGGTAAATCTAAAGGTAATTTACTTGGTGATGAATATATGTTTTGTGTGAAATTATTAGGTAAATTACTTGATTTGAATCCGAATACTAGAATTAGTGCAGATGAAGCATTAAAACATGAATTTTTTGATACACAGTTAATTATTGATCATCATAATCACAACAACAACAATGTGACTAAACGTAGTTCGAGTTCTGATACAAGCAATTTACGCAAAAGTTTATCTGCTGGCAGAAGCAGCACTAACAATAGTGCTGGTGGTGATGTTGAAGCAGAAGAGCACGATGGTAATTATACAAATGATGAGCCTAGAGAACTTGAAGGTGGTGATAACTCAGTAGATGCTGAAGAAGACAAGCGTAATGATAATGATGAGAATGATGGAACAGAAATTAAAGGTAGAAATAATGAGTATATTAGAGAAGACTACGAAATTTTGCTTGATTAAATCCAGAAAGAATACACAAATACACAAATACACAAATACAAATATACACATAAAACATATATACATACATATTCACATATATTGCATGCTCCTCAAGTATATACATAAATAGAGGGAATTTCAAAAACATAGTTCGCATTTTGTATTATTATAATTATAATTATTATTATTTAAAGTTTATTAATTATTGATTATTGATTATTGATGAGGCATTAAAAGACAATATGGAATTGACTTATATTTGTCAAGTTTTTTAACATAAACATATAACATAACGGTGGAAAAACAGAGAAGATTCGAAAAGAAGATGATGATAAAATGATAAAATGATAAAATGATAAAATGATAAAATTATAAAATGTCAAATAAATTTTTAATTTATAGGTTAAGGTAGTAGGTAAGTTACACTTTTAGTTATTTTGTTTTTGTCGAGTTTAAATTTTTAAGTTATTTTTGATTTTTGTTTTTTTTCAATGTGACACAATTTGAAATAGATAAGTGAATATCCAAAAAAACTAAATTATTCTTCATCTTTAATTGTACCTGGTCCTAAAGCAGCTCTTTTTTCATAAATTGATCTTAAGAAATCAGAACCAAAAAATAATAAACCATATTTTCTCATATTTCTTGATTCTTCATTATATTGAGCCGAATCTAAAGATCCAGCAAATTTAGCAAATAAATTATTTGTATAAGTGATTAAATCTAAAGATAAAATATAAAGTTTTGAAGTTTCCATTGCTTGTAAAGCAGGAGAAGTTTCTGGATTAATTGAATCATCATTTAATTTTTTTGAATATTGTTCAATTGATAATTCTTGTTTTGGTAATGGAGTATTAAAACCTTCACCATCACCTAATTGAATACAACCTTTTCTTAATTTTTCCAAGATACCTTCAGAATGAGCTTTTAATATACCTCCAGCTTGATTAACTCTAAATTCTCTATATTTTTCAGAATATTCATACATAACTGCTTTTTTAGCACCTGTCCAACCCATATCAATTAAATCTTCTCTTTCAAGAGTTGGAGGTTTTTCACGAGTAACAGAATATGGATTAACTATACCAGTAGCTAATACAAGATAAATCATACCAATTTTAAATACATGAAAAGCAAAAAATAATAATTGACCAACTATACCTGTTGGAGAAAACATATCATTATAAATTGAATTTGCTAATTTTTCTTTATGAGCATAATGATATAATAAATACCAAACTAATTTAACAAATTGATTAGTTGCACAAATACCTGGAGTTGGAGAGATAAAATCAGGTAAATCTGTATATAACCAAGTTAATAAAATTGAAATAACTGATAATTTAAAAAATGATTTTTCTTCCCAAATTGGTAAAATCAATTGACCTGGCCAACAATGATCTTTAATTAAAGAATCATTAGATACTGATTTTGTATATTTATCAATCCCTGCTTTATCACCAAATAATAAACCACCTTCTGGGGTTAATAAACCTGGAGCTGTAGAGATTTTAAATCCAATAGGTTCACGTTTATAAAAAATACCGGGGGATAAATTCAATGGTAATTTAACAAAGATCTTGAACAAATCACTAAATTTTGAATTTGGAGTGACACTAAAGCAATAATCTTTTTCATCATCTTCATTCATACGAATGTAAATGTCAAAAGTGACTTTTGTTGTTGTTGTTGGAGCAGATTTCTTTTCTGATCCAGACATTGTGAAGTGAAGTGAGGTGAAGTGAAGTGAGGTGATTGAAATTCACTGTGTGGGATGAATAGAGCAAGCGTGTGAAAGAAGAAGAAGAAGAAGAAGAAGAAGCCTAATAAGAGGAGTAACACGTATACTTATATACACACAAGTGAATACAATAAGAATGTTTAGTGGAGATACCACGGACACAGACTGGGGAAGGAGAGGCAAATGCGGGAGGGAATCACCACCACCACCACCACCAACTGACCAGCCCAGCCAGCCAGCAAAGTGCATCAACAGCGATAATTCTCCACAAGATAGTCGCGGCGGGCTGTGTAGTGCACTCTTTGTGGCAGTTTATTATTCACTTTTATAGTGGGGTAGTTACTTAAATGGTCTTTTCTAGTTAGTTGGGTTATTGGTTGGTTAGCTTATTAGTTAGCTTATTAGTTAGATAGTTGGTTAGCTTAATAGTCAATTTTACGATAATCGAGTATACGTTGTTTCTTTTAGAGAAAAAAAAGTATATTTTTATTTCATTAAAAATAATAAGCTTCTATATATATACAAAACAAATTATTTATGATTGGAAAGTAAAAACAAAAACAAAAACATCCTTAATTTTCAATAGCTGATAAGATATCAGAATCACCAGCATCTAAGATAGCTAAAGCACCAACTCTGAATAATTTACCACAAGCGGTACCTAATTCATTATTACCACCGTTAAAATAGTAAATTTGAGATTTAGCTAACATAGCATAATATTCCAATTCAGATTTTCTTAAAACTGGAGTATTTGAAGCTAAGATAACTAATTTAGCTTTACCTTGTCTTAAAGATTTAATAACTGATTTATAACCTAAGGTATATTTACCAGATTTAATAGCCAAGGCTAACTTAGCGTTCATGTTATCGGAAGATTTCTTAGTTTTTGGTGCCTATTTGAAAAAAAGAGGTAGTTAGTTAGTTAGTATAAAGAGGGTTGCTTATTATTAATGAATGAAACAAAAATATATATCTGTCTTTATAATTCCTTTATTCCTTCCTCCCATGCCAAATTTTCTGATACTTGATTGAATCAGGAAAAGGATAAGGATAAGGAAAAGAATAAGGACAAGGCCAAAGACAAAGATATGGTTTTGGATAATGCAAGGATACGGACCATCTCTGTGTATATTTATAGTGTATTCACTCCGGTCTTGTTGACTGATATGCTATAAGAATTCAAACAAAAGAGCAAAAGAAGAAGAAAGCATACACTTAAAGAGTTAACTGTGCCCTTTTGAAATTTTTCCTTTTAATTTTTCTTCGCTCTTTCTTTCGCTCTTTCGCTCTTTTTCTCGCATTGAAGCATTGAAGAATTTATTAAAGAATTTTTCACAGTCACAAAAATAATATATAAAAGTTAGCACAGCCGTGGAAATTTAATAATCATTGTATACACCACACACCATAAACAAATATAGCACACCCCACACCACTAGTTATACTAGATAATAAATCTCACAGTTAGTGTTTTGCACAGAGAGTGAAAAAGTGAAAAAGTCACAGCGGGCGAGCAAATGCTAGTGTGGCAGAGAATTGGCAGAGAATTGGCAGAGAATTGGCAGAGAAACTACTGTGTGAGTGAGACAGAGTGAGCGAGAGAGAGACAGACAGAGACAGAGAGAGAGAGGCACACTCACACATACACCTCTAGACTCGTCTTGTTGATATTCACCTATATTTCACTACTACTGATTACTAGTTGTTTGACTACTATATACGTTAACTTTACTTGCTACAACAGATATCATCCATCAACTTAATCAATAATGAAGGTCGAAGTCGATTCCTTTTCAGGTTCTAAAATTTACCCAGGTAGAGGTACTTTATTCGTCAGAGGTGACTCAAAAGTTTTCAGATTTCAAAACTCAAAATCAGCTTCTTTATTCCATCAAAGAAAAAACCCTAGAAGAATCTCTTGGACCGTCTTATACAGAAGACACCACAAGAAAGGTATCTCTGAAGAAGTTGCTAAAAAGAGATCAAGAAAAACCGTTAAACATCAAAGAGCTATCGTTGGTGCTTCTTTAGATTTAATTAAAGAAAGACGTTCTTTAAAACCTGAACAAAGAAAAGCTACTAGAGAAGCTGCTCAAGAAAAGGAAAAAGCTAAAAAGAAGGCTGATAAAGAAAAAAAGAAGGCTGAAAAGGCTAAAAATGTTGCTGCTGGTACTAAAATCTCAAAACAACAAGCTAAAGGTGCTTTCCAAAAAGTTCATGCTACTTCCCGTTAATTTTAAAAATCAATTATTAATTTAATTGAATAGAATTAACTAGAATTCAGCTTGTAGTTTTTTTATTTAATCTTTTATTACAATTTTACAACCTCCCAATCTTATATATCTTTTGTTTTTCAAATGAAAGTTTAATCACACATTTAATCTTTTCTTTTACACACACTTCCAACAATTGAATCAATTCAAATTATCTACTAACCTACTTATCCTTGACAACACCAAACTCACACTAACTGAATAACTGGACAACTCACTAACTGGACAACTATCATATTTCTTTATTGCATTTACATTCATTTACCCATAGTATCATCAACAATATATCAAAATATTATAAGCACTTACAAATATAGCATTGAATTTTTTTTTTTTTTGAATTTTTTTTATTTTTTAAAAAGGAAGAAGATGCTATATACAAAAGAAAAAAAAAGAGAGACTATATAAATGATTAACGTTATTTAACTAAAATTGAGAAAAAAATGAATGAGTGAATGAAGAAAAGAATGATTGAAATGCAAAATTCGTTCATGTAATGAATGAATAATGGAATAATGATAAAAATAATGATAGGATTCAGTTATTGTGTTATTTGGGTGTAGTCGATATTGATTCAAGATGTAAAATTATAATTTCTCTTGTCTGTAATAATTTAAAATCTTTCGTAAAAATCATCAATATCTTCAATACTTTTATCTTTAACTTCGGGAACAAAATGATAAACAAAAAAAATTGAACCAACTAAAACTAAAGCAAATAAATATCCAACTGAAAATCCCATAAAAGTAGTTAAAATTGGTGTAATTAATGTAATAATAAAATTAACTAACCATGATGAACTACTTGCAATTGCCATAGCTTTAACTTTAATTGTATTAGGATAAATTGATGAAACTATAATGCCTGCAACTGGGCCCCATGATAATGCAAATGTTGCAATAAATAATAATGCTGAAATAATCATAATAATACCTGTCATTGCTGCCATTGATTCAATTGGTAAAATAAATGCACCTAATGTTGCAAATATAAACATACAAATACTTAATATAATTGATCCAAAAAATAATAATTTTTTTCTTGAACATAAATCAATAGTACAAATACTAATGATTGAAACAATTAAATTAACTAATCCCAAAAAAATTGAAATAATATTAGTATTTTCAAATCCAAAATTTTGGAAAAGTAATGTACCATAAAAAAAGAAATAATTAATACCACTTGCTTGTTGAATACATAAGATTGAAATACCTGTAATCAATCTTAATAAAAAACGTGGTTGTCCCCAAAATAATGATGTACGATTTTGAGGTGGTGTAACTTCAATAAGGTTCCCATTACCATTAGGGGCAAATACAACTGGATATTCATTTGAATGATGAGAATAATGAGAACGAGTTGAATTATGAATTGATGCTTGTTGTTGTTGTTGTTCTTCTTCTTCTTCAGCAACGCTTAATTGTCTAATATAATGTTCAAAAACATCAGTAACTTCTTGATCATCAATATTAAATGATCTAGTTCTAGCAATTGATTGTTTTGCTCTACCATATAAGGCAACTTTACAACTTAAATACCATTGAGGTGAATCTGGAACAAGACACATTAATCCAATACTAAGAGCACATAATGAAATACCAATGATTAAAATAACTTCATATTGCCATTTAGTATCTGGGAAACTTGATGATGTATAATATAAACAAATTCCACCTAAAAAGATACCAACTGTAGTCATTAATTGTTGCATAGAAATTAATGTTCCACTAAGATATTTTGGAGCTAATTCAGAAATTAATAATGGACAAACAACACATAATATACCCATTCCTAAACCATTGAAAACTCTACCTATGATAACACACCATAAAGTATTAAAACTTAATGCAGTTAATAAGTTCCCAATGGCATATGATCCACTACCAATAATAACGGTACGTTTAATACCAAAATAATCAGTAAGTAAAGTTGGTGATAATCCACCAAAGCAAGCACTTAATGCTGAGATACTAACTAATAAACCTAATGTAGCAGCTTTAAAAACATTAGATCCAGTATCTTCATCAATTGTATCACCATAATCGGCTTTAAACATTGGTGAATCAACCATACCACCAATAGTACCAATATCATAACCAAATATTAATCCACCTAATGAAATAATAAAAGTATAACTAATAATTGGGAAAACTGAACGACAAATATCATTTAATTCATTTGGATTATTATTGATTTTTTCCATATCTAAATTTGTATTTTGAGAAGTTTGATTAATTGTTAAAACTGGACGACGAGTCATAGGAGTAATGGGAATAGTAGTTGGTACGGTACCAGTAACAGCAGCAGCAGCCTCAGTGGCAGCAGTGGCAGTAATAGGAGCAGCAACAGAAGTAGTAAATGAAGCAATGGCAGGATTAGAAGAAGGCTTTTCATTTTTAATTTTAAAAGTTGATGAAACTTCATTTTGTTGTTGAGGTTGTGATTGAGCAATGAATGAAGAACCATCAATAAATAATTGTGGTTCTTCAGAACTTTCAGAAGAGTTATCTGAGAAAGTTAAATGAACGTGAGCTTTTTCAGGAAATTGCATTTTTTTGTTTGTTTGTTTGTTTTTTTTGTTAAATAAGTAAACTGTTAGAAGTTTTGGGAGAGTTTTGTGATTTTTTGGAGCTTTGGGTGAAAAAGAATTCTTTCAGTCGCTGTAGAAATATGTTCTGTTAATATTTTTTTTGTACTAACGTGGAGCACACTAATCTGTCTTGAGTATGTGAGTAAGATACCTTAAGAAATAATCAGAAAGAATACCCAAAATAAAATAGATATATTTGTGGAATACTACTTGTACTTAAATACCATTTGTGTTTTTAGAATCTGTTTATGCTCGCTCATACATTGTGAGAACAGTACATATAATTTATTTTTCAATAGTGAAGTTTGACTGTAATATTTATAATCAAAACTATTGTTGTTAATAGTATCTGGATTTACTGTACTGATCATCTTTACCTGTGTTTAGATCAGATCAGATCAGATCACAAAAAATCAAATTGTAGACTTGTTCTGTCAAACAAACATTTACCTCCACTTTGCAACTTTATTTACTTACTTACTCATAATTAAACGCGATTTAAGTCAAACGTCTATTGCACTCATGCTTTAGAACTGATCACTTTGATTGCACTATTAAATGTATAAACACTAACATTATAGAAACCATAGAAGTGCCTAATTAACTGTTTGTCATTTTCATATATTTACAATCATGATTAGTTAAGACCGGAGTTAATAAATACCCACTCAGCCGCACACATTAATAAAATCACAGTTAAAAACTTTTAAAGTTTTATCTCACAGTTAGTATGTATTTAATTTACTTCTTTTTTTGCTAAGTATGGTTTTCAAACTACAACATAAAATATTTTTAGGGTTATTTGAGTGGCTCCTGGTGTTTTGTATAATAGCTGTTAAAATTAAGACACAGGATAACTAAGCTAGATTTAAAAGCGTTTTTGAGTGTTGTTCTCTCGTTGATTGTTTACTACACAACAACTACACAAGGAAAACCAGTAGATACAAAGCGTAACACCAATTATGGGGTCGGCTTGATTAATTTAATTCATAAATTTAAGCTTAATAATAGTATAATGTTAATTCTTGGTCTTGCTTTTGCTTTTACTATTTTTGAATGAGGTAATGCTTAGCATTCTATCAAATATATAAATATAGAACATCTAAGCGATTTGTATATTTTTCATGAATATATGTGCAATTATCATCACTTGAAATGAAGAGAATGTCAAAAATCCAGCCATAAAAAAATAAACAATAAACAATGTCGATCTCAATGTACATTTATCTGACTTAAATCAATCAAAATCAAATCAAATCAAATCTAGCCAAGCCAATTGAATCAAAGACAAACGCAAAGGAATGAATCCGTTTCATTCTTCTTGCGAGTATGGAATTATTCATTGTGCGTCGATTGAGTTAAGAACATTTAATGAAATCATCACGTTTATTTAGAAATGTTCAAGTCTTTCTATATTATGCATGCGCTGTTATTTCTGTTATTAGTCTCTGTAGTTGCATGTATTAATTGAGAAATATGGTTGTGAGTAAAATGAATGTAATTTTTATTTAGTAAGTCTGGTACAGTGATAAGCTTTTTTTTCCACAGCTTATGAAATTTGCAACGATATGATAAGCTTCTTACTTACTATATTTTTTTTTTTTTCATACTAAATGAAATTCAAACAGACATGTTACGTTAGTCCTTTACAGGTTGCAAAAGCAATAAAGCTGTAATAATTTCCCATCCATTACCCAAACTAGCCAAAAACCAGCCTTTTTCTATTTCTCATAGACTAAATCGAGCGCGTCCTTGGCCGAATTAGGCAGTATCTGATAACATGGCTGGTTTCTCATTACCAAATTTGGTAAATGACTTGCATATCAATAATGCGGCTCGCGCGATGAGATCTATCTAAATAATGAAAACTAAATCAAAGCACGGCTCGTTATAGTACAGTTTATCACTATTTGGGAGTAAGATAGCACCAACCATCTTTGTTATCGTGGTCATTACTGAGCTTCAACAAGGTATATATATGACAATGCCCTATTTCTTAGATGAGAACGTTCTAACATCTCTCCCAATGTCTTGTATTCCTTTCTTCTTTTTCTCCTTCTTCATATCTTTAATCAACAAATCAAAGAGATCATTTATTTTTATAGCAGATTAATTGAAAGAAAAGAACTTAATCTTCTTATCTATCAAGATTTCCAACTTCAGTCACTCTTTTAATTACTAGAAGTCAAAACTATTTCCAACTATTTACTTTCTTTTCAGAAAAAAAACATAACAAACCAACCTATATTCATTCATTAATTTGACTCTCTAGATAGATATAAACACTTTTTTTTTTCAAGTTACAATATTTATTTTTTGTTTAATTTCAGTCACTACTACTCAACGAATTAACAAAATAAAAAAAAAAACAAGACGAAAAAAATGCAATTATCTAACCTTATTTTATTAACTTCAGCTTTAATAAGCTATACTTCGGCATTGCCTATGCCAGTTGTAGTCACCCGTGTTCACACCGCTGAAGCGGTCACTACCACTAAGACAAATTACTATACCGTGACAAGATCTATTCCTGTTGTTGAAGTCATAGTCTCAGGTGATGAGACTTATACATCAACTTTAACTACTGTTCAAACTGATGTTTCAACTGAAGGTAAAGCCTTATCTGATATAGCTACTAGAACAACTACAATCTATGCTTCAACTTCTTCAACTTCCTCAGATTGTACTACAACTGTGTCAACTAAAGCTACTCAAACTCCAGTTACTGCTACTGAAATTTTAAGTGTCACTGCTACTGAAATTGATCAAACTGAAACCTCATCAACTGCAGCAGCTGCTGATTCTGACCCAACTACAACTTCTTCAACTTCTTCTAGCACTTCAACTACTTCAACTGAGGCTGCTACTACTCCAACTACAACTTCAACTTCAACAACCTCAACTTCTAGCACTTCAACTGAAGAAACTACAACTTCTTCAACAACCCATCCTGGTGCTGTTGTTGGAGGTACAACCAGCACTACTGTTGATTCTACTACTGCTACTTCTACATCTCCTACTACTACTAGCACCACTGCTGCTGTCACTACTACTTCATCTACTAGCTCATCCACTACTTCTACTTCTACTACATCAACTGATAATGCTACAACTACCACATCATCAAGTGATGAAACAAATCCAAGTGCTGTCAGTTCCGTTATTCCAACAGGTATTGTCTACTCTCCATATAACGATGATGGAACTTGTAAGGATTACGATTCTGTTCAAACAGATTTAGATTTGATTAATAGCAGAGGTATTCCAATTATTAGAGTTTATGGTAACGATTGTAATTACCTCACCACCGTTTTACCAATTGCTAATGATTTAGGTCTTAAAGTAAACCAAGGTTTCTGGATTTCTGATGACGGTGTTGATTCAATTGATGATTCCGTCACTGAATTTATTTCTGCTGTCTCTGATGGATCAAATGGTTATGATTGGGATCTTTTTGAATATATCACTATTGGAAATGAAGCCATTATTTCCGGTTACTGTACTGTGTCTGAATTAATTAGTAAGATTTCAAGTGTTAAGGCACTATTACAAGACGGAGGTTATACCGGTAAAGTTACTACTTCTGAACCACCTGTCACTTTTGAAGATTATCCAACCTTATGTACTGATTCAGAGATCGATTTTGTTGGTATTAATTCCCATGCTTACTTTGATACTTCTTCTTCAGCCTCCACTGCTGGTTCATTTGTTGCTGGCCAAATCACATTAGTTGAAGGTTATTGTCCTGGCTTAGATGTTATTGTTACTGAAACAGGTTACCCCAGTGCAGGTATTCAAAATGGTAACAATATTCCAAGTGTGGCTAACCAAAAAATTGCCATTGCTGATCTTTTATCAGAAGTTGGCAGTAATTTGATTTTGCTTTCCACTTACAATGATTACTGGAAATCTCCAGGTGAGTATGGTATTGAACAATCTTTTGGTATTATCGATATCATCAACTGATCAATTTACTTTTTTTTCTATTTGCTCACAACTATATCTTTTTTCTACCACTACTTTTTTTTTATTTTCACTTTTATCACTTGGTTTTCATTTATTTCTGCTTCTCATTACTTATTCTTATTTCATCGTCATGTCTACCTGAACAAAGAAAAAACAAGCAAAACAAGACAGGAATGGAATGATTAGTTTCATCCGTCTTTTCTGCGTTCATCCACTCTTCGTCATCATTATTAACATTTATACATTACTATTTTTTTTTGTTTCGTTGTATACTAATATAATAAAATAAATAGAAAAAAAAAATTTTAAAAAAAATACTGTAATTAAAATAGCCACCCAAACCGTCAATAAAAAAAAGAATACATTATATAATTTATTAAATATTTTGATCCATTTATCACTACTAAAATTCAACAACTTTAGTAGGAAAAAACTCATCAATTAAATCCATGTAATATGGCTTTAGCGCATCCACATCACATTTAATATCAGATTTTGAATACAGATCATAAGGATTGAAAGCTTTTACAGCTTCCAGCATCTCCATATCATGATCATCCATAAGATACTTATAAGCACCTTCTTGATGCCAAGGATAAAACGAATGGTATCGTATCATAGCCAAGCCCTCCTGGGGTAATATAGATTGTTCTTTCGCTAAATGATACATATACTCATCGTGACCCCAACTTAACATGACATTATCCAAACCACAATGAGATGAGTATATTCCATATTTCGAGTTGTATAATGGATTGGAGTAATCGGGATTTGATTTGAAAAATTCATTGTAAATAATTTTTTTTGAATATCTACAACCGACGGCAAAAGTATCACCAACTACATCCCATTGACCTTGGGAATCATAAAAGTATAGTAGTTTGCCTAAATCATGAATCAAGCCCACTAGTTGGAACCAACGCGGTTTTCCATCTCTTCTTATAGCCTCAGCTGTTTGCAAGGCATGTTCAATTTGTGATAATTCTGTATCTGGGTCACTTTCATCCAGAAGTTTATTTAACTTGAGTAAAGCATCCCAAATAGTCATCTTGTCTCGTATTTTTGTCTTGAAGTTAATTCTCGCTTGTATATTATATGCTACCGTTTGCTTTTCATGCTGCTCTTTATAGAAAAGCTTCACTCTATCATAGGCTAACTCATATTGTCTGTATTGTCTATAGTTGCTAGTATTCTTCTGTAATATAGAAGAGTTTGTATTATCTCTCCAGTCACTATTAGTAGTAGTGTTGTTGATGCTATTACTATTGTCTTTGGGGCCCTCGGAATCTTCCAGCACCCGAAGTTGCTGCTCCTTAAGCCTCTTAGATTCCTCTAGTTGCTTTATCTGTAGTTTCAAAAGATTCAAATTCTGTATATCATCATCTATCTTCTCCAGCAAGCTAGACTTGTCCAGGTTCTGGTACTTTTGTGCTTCTTTAGCGCCTGAACCCTGCGACTTGTGTATCCCTGCCGCCTGAACGGTCTTTTGGGGCATCTTCTGTGCTACTGACTAACGGTATAGGTACCTATCTATGTACCTATCTATATACTTACCTATATGCCATCATACAACCAACCCTCTTAAAGCTTTGTGTGTAGAGACGCAGAGAGATGCAAATGTTAACCCAAGCCGATCGACGCAGAAAAATGTCCCAAAGCCGAGTCACATGCCTTTGATTCTCGCCCTGCCGAAAGAAAGTGTTGGAAAATCAGCTTTCCTATAGTGAGGAAAGAAGCGAGCTGTTAGCTTACCAAAAAAAAGCAAATAAGCCTAACATGGATAAACTCGTTTATCAGGAAGGGAAGGCAAGGGAAAGTTGATATTGTAATTACACCCTGTATCATACATCTTGCTTCACATAGACATTTGAACTGCTGTCCTGCTTGGCTTTATTCCTGGTCCCTGTCTTGCAATTGATCTCCTGCCACCCCTGCAATTGAAGTGTTTTTGTTTTTTTCTTTTTTTGTTGATTTGAATAATCCATTATACACATATCTATTTTTTTGTTTCTTGCCACATATAACAAAATTACACACTCTATATTGCACCGATAATATGTCTGAGCCAACTAAAGAAGAGGTGACGTCTTCTACCGTTAGTCCCGTGGTCAGCAAAGAAGAAAGCAAGCCAGTTGTCAATGAGCTGGAGAAGAAGAAACAAACCTTTATTGTCCGTACTATTTGGACTCTAGTTATGATTTTTGGTATGTTTTTCATCATTGGTGCTGGTCATTTTTGGACAATTGTATTTGTAACTGTGTTGCAGGTCTTAGTCTTTAAGGAATGTATCTCAATCACTTCAGCCAAAGCTAAACTTGAAAACAATTTGAAGTATACAGCTTATCTCAATTGGTATTTCTTAATCACATCAATTACTTACCTCGATGGAAAGACTTTGATTACTTATTTCTCCGAAAACTTCATTAATGGTCATTTTTATCCAAATAACAGCTATGAAATTCAAGTAGCAAGGTTCTTTGTCCAACATCATAAATTCATATCGTATTTGTTATACGTTATGGGATTTGTTTTCTTTGTTTGTACTTTAAAGAAAAATTCATTGATGTTTCAATTTGCTCAATTATGTTCCACACACATGATTTTATTTTTAATTATTTTACAAGGCCACTGTATTATCAACAATATCTTACATGGTATGATTTGGTTTTTATTGCCTGTCGGTTTAGTAATTACTAATGATATATTTGCTTACATTTGTGGTATAACTTTCGGTAAGACTCAATTGATTGCCATCTCTCCAAAGAAAACTGTTGAAGGATTTGTAGGTGCTTGGGTTTGTACCACATTTATGGCTATTTTCTTAACCAACACCTTGGTGAATTACAACTACTTGATTTGCCCAGTTTCAGACGATTTGAGTATCAATTGCTTAAGTGGCATTTCATGTGATCCAAACCCTGTGTTCATTTCCCAAGTTTATAAGATTCCAGCATATTTAGCAACTCATCTTGAGCAGGATTACGTCAATATTAAACCAATTTACTTCCATTCTATGATCTTAGCCACTTTTGCATCTTTAATTGCTCCATTTGGTGGGTTCTTTGCATCTGGTTTGAAAAGAGCTTTTAAAGTTAAGGATTTCGGTCATACTATCCCAGGTCATGGTGGTATCACAGATAGAATGGATTGTCAATTCTTAATGGGCTCTTTCTCATACTTGTATTACGAGACTTTTATCTCAACTCACAATCTACACATTGGTGATTTATTACAAACTATTATTATCAATTTATCTGTTCCTGATATAGTGATATTAGTTAAGTCTTTGCATAATTACTTGTTCAAGATGGGTTACATAGATGAACAGACTTTTAACAAATTAAATGAGTTGTTGAATTAATTAAAAATATGATTCTTTGCAAGAAATAAAACATTCAAAAAAACAACTACAAAATCCAAAATCAAGAGAAATTAGGAAGTCTTCGAAAAAAAAATCCCGCTGCTTCCCTCTCACCAATAAATTTTAAATAATTTTAATCACATCACCCATTCATAAACAGAAACATTGGCTTTTTGCCGTTATATAGTGAACTGATTCCTTTATACTTACTTACTCATTAATATAAATAGTGTGACACAATATAATAATATAACAAATAAAACATTCATAGTTTAAGAGTGCCGTCGATAGACGCAAGAAAAGACTATGCCTCGAAACTCTCAAAGCGCAGAGTTGGTGGAATTCAAAAATCAGCCTTTGCAAACAGACAAGCTGACTGACTAAGTTGACTACGTAAACAATATCAAACCATCAATTACAATTGGTTGTCAAATTTACATACAAAGCTCTGGCCAATTGCAGTATATTCTTACACGCTCACTTATAACTTCACACTGCTATTTGGTTGACATTGTTTCACTTCTAGCACAGGCGTTGCAATATTTTACACACAAACGCATATACATCTTTCTCAAATTCTTATATTCAAGCTATTCCTTTGGCTAATTGACAATCAGCAATTGACACACACACACACGCATACGCACATACAGAGCAGTTCAGATTTTAAGCATTAACCAGTATGTCTAAGCGAACTTTGGAAGGATTGGGACTCAAATCTGGATCCAGTCAATCGCACGTTTTACCGTTGAATCAAGATGATTTAGTAAATGACCATGACAATAACATCGACTTACACACAACAACGAATGGTTCAATGCACAATACAGATACTAGACCTGATGACTTATACAGTATTGCAAACTCCATTCAATCGTCGGTGGCTTCGTCTTCTTTGTCTACATTTGCAAAGCAAGCACGTATAAATAAACTTCACAAGAAAAGATATTCAAATCAAGCTAATGGATCTTCTTCATACTCAAATAGATTTTTCACCAATTTTAAAATCCCCGTATATTTTAAAAAACTCATAAGACCTCCTTCATTAGATTTTGAAACTGCTATTTGGGAAATGATCAACTTAATAACTCAACCAAAGAGAGTCTACAAATCTTTGTATTATCAAAAGCAAACTAAAAACACATGGTCAAGAGATGATCCTTCATTTGTAATATTACTCAGTATATTACTAACTATTTCTGCATTATGTTGGGGATTGACTTATACTCCGGGTGTGCTACCTATATTGAAATTGATGCTGTATATGGTCATTGTCGATTTCTTGATAACAGGTTCAGTAGTAGCTACAATTGGATGGATATTAGCAAATAACCTATTCGAGAAAAAGGCAACAACCATACAACCTTTCAATTCAAGCTTTGTATCTCCATCATCATCCTCAAACTCATCCAATAATGCATTATTCAACTCATCTTCTGCATTTGCCAAATTTTACAGTCTCAAAATTGTTCAGTTCTGCATCAATTTAATACCTAAGGATTCAATCTTAGAATGGACTTATTGTTTTGATATTCATTGTAACTCTTACTTAGCCATCTGGTTAGCTCTCTATTTGATTCAATTTATCTTTTTACCATTATTAAGGCTAAATAATTGGTTTTCAGCTCTTATAGGCAATACTTTATACTTGGCCAGTTCATGTTATTACTTCATTATTACCTTCTATGGTTATAACTCATTGCCTTTTTTACAAAAAACAGAGCTGTTATTACTACCCATTCCTGTATTTATTATTGTTTATTTAGTCTTGACCTTTTCAGGAGTCAATGTTGCCAATTACATGTGTGATTTATATTTTAATTGAAAAAATAAACAATGAGGTTAAAGTCATGAAGATGTATTAAAAGGACCAAAATTTTATCAAGAATATTACCTTTGAAGCGAACAATAATTGAATAGTGCCACATGTATAAAAGGAAAATATATAGTGTATTATATATGTTGAAAATGAATAAAATAAACTTTATTATCTATGAAAGAAACTAAACAACCGCTTGCTGTTATAACGTTTTTGAGAGTCAAACTTAACTTCATGATCTGTAAAATTAGGATTCAACTTTAACTCATCTTTTATATCAGAATCAGTGGTAGGAGGTACAAGAGGAGCGGAAATCATCATTGCTCTGACATTGGCCTCTAGTTCGTCTTCGTATTGAGTTCCATTTGCTCTACTCTGATTTGTTCCTGCTAAATACGAATGATGGTAGGAAGATGGATCTTCACTGGAACATCCGGTATTCAAATTATCGAACAAGTTGATGATATCTTCATGGTACTTTTTGCATTTGTAATATGTATCAACTTTTTCTTGAAGCAAGTCAAAAGGTTCTTGTTCATCTTTTTTAGTTTGAGTAGTTTGAGGAAACCTGCCACCAAATCTTTTGCTGATTGAGTGCCAGAAATGTTTTGTTTCTGACTTTATGGGAATTGACTTCTTCTCAGCTTGAACAAGATCTTTATAATTATTGTTTTCTAAGTTATACATCAATGGGAAGGATTTATTAGAATTATGTGTTGCGGTAGTAGTGACGGTGTTGGTGTGTGCTTCGTTTAACGTACTTTCAGGTATGGATTCAATAACATGGCGGGTGGTTGATCTTTCAAAAAAGTTTTTGATCCCCTCAACCGTTGCAAAAAAGGAGTTGGTGTGCTTATTCAATAGTTTTCTTTTGCCTTTATCAGTTTCTGGTAAACTAACTTCAACTTCACTTTTTATAACGGCTGTATTAGACTCACTCATATCCATTTTGTAACTTGATCCAAGCTTTAATTGGGGTGGTGTTGTGGATTTCGACTTTTTAATTGGTGCAGCAACAACCTTCTTATTTGATTCATCATCTTGGAGTTTCTTCTTAATGTGTTTGGAGGCTTTGCTTTCCTTAGTCTTGCTTGAATTTCTATTATTTTGGGATCTTTTGTGCAATAATTTGACCTTGTTGTAGTTAAAAGCTTCCAACGAAGGAGGAGCCAAATCAAAAATGTTTTCGTCTTCATTTTGAGAAGAAAAGTCAACCACGCTAATATTACCTTTTCTAAGCTGGATTGAGTCTTTCAAATTTTGCTGTTTCAATAAAGAAAAATCACCTCCATAATAGTTTGTGAAAGTGCCTTGTGAAGTTTGCTTTTCTTGATTTTCTTGGCTTACAAATAAATCCTTCCATAAACCACTTTTTCTGATTGACAAGGTATTGTCGTTGTTTTGAGAAATTAAATCGAGAACCTGATGGGGATTGTGAAGTATGGTGGATGTATTAGTGATCACATTGATTTGAGGTGGTTCTTCATCTCTGTTATTGTATTTATTGATATAACCAAATAAATCATTGTTTTCTTTTGCGTTGCTATTATCATTATTGTTATAGTTGCTGCCTGCAGTAGATCCTATGCTGATTTTCTTTTTGTAAGCAAATCTTGATTTTGCACGTTTTGAAGGGCAAGGTGTCTCAAGCCTGGTTCTCTTGTAACTCCCATATGTACTTTCTTCGTAGTCAGTAGTACTGAGATTACAATTGATAACGTCAACAACCTTGCCTGTATCACCGTTACTTAACGTTAATCTATTCAGTGGTTCTAGTTCAAGCTTTCTTTTCCCGTTTAATGGTGTGCTTTCACTCAGGGTTTGCTTCCCTTGTTTTTGACGTTCGTTTAATAAAGTCCTGACTGTTGTATTATTCAAAGTGGTTTTGAAGTTATTCATTGAAGGTGACTTAAAGCCGTTTGTTTTTTCCGTAATATTCTCTGATGGAATGCTAACGTTTTTATTCACTTGTTTTTGTTCTATTTCCTTTTTTTGTTCTTGTTCTTTTGTTTGTACTTCTTGTCTCAAGGAAAAACAGGTTTTATTAGTATATACAGTAGGAAAGTAGCTCAAAGTATGCTCCTCGTCAAGCGAAGTGAATTCATTGAACTCATCATCTGCTTCGTACAAAACGCTATCGTTTTCATCATGCATTGATACTGCTAGACTGAGTGGTGAAGGTGATGTTAGCTCCAAAGTATCACCGTCTGAGGGACTCAACTCTGACTTTTGCATGGGTAGTGACTCAGATGAAATAAAAACCCGACTAACTTTGTACGAATAATAGTTTGATTGTTTTCCAATAGTATTAAGTGAGTCAAATGTATAGTCAGCACCTGCATTTATTAGATCTGTCATTGTTGGCAATAATTGGGAGAACGAAGAACTGAGCGGGAAGCCACAAAAACTTTAGAAATAGACAAGTACTCTTTTTTCTTAAAAATAGTCGCCGTGTATACTTTCCTCGAAGTCACCACAAATTTTTAAAGTGGTAGAAAAAATGCAGTTTTATTACGTACACAAATAAATATACATGTATATATGGTTGGACCTAATCTAAGTATCTATCCAATGGTTCTCCCATGACTTCTTCGACGACCTTCACTAAACCCGTTCTAACTTCCATTTCAACGTCTTCGTCATCATCCTCTAACAATTCAGCAATGATAGGGACGGTTTGAGGTAGCAAGTTCATCCAGCTTTCACCGACCTTCTTGTAAATGGTCTCTAATGATTTGACAGCCCAGTATTTCTCCCTAGACTTACAGTCTGCTCTCATATGCTTCATCAATAAGTCATTCATTGCTCTATTGTGCTCATCTGAAGAAGCACTGTCTTGAACTAAAGAAGAGATGGCCTTGACTAGATACTTACCAATGCTATCTTCGACATTGACGTATTGGTTACATAATGCATTTGAAATGGGTGTGAATCTAGGTTGTGATAACCAATACTCATCTTGATCATACTTAAACGAAGATGTTAAGGAGATAAAAATCAAACGGCGTAAATTCAAATCTTCAAGATCACCTTTAGCAAATCTCTCTAAAAGTTGTTCGGTAGAATCTAATAAATAACTGAAGTATGAAGTAATAATAGACCTCAAGTTTTCTTGCAACTTATTGTAAAATTTGAAGAAAGACTTTAATCTTTCAACTTCTGAGATATCAGTAATAACACCTTCACCATCAAAAGCCCATCTGACAATACTAGCAAATAAAGGTCTAAATGACTTGTCATTCAACTTCATAACAAATGAGATACCACATTTGGAAACATCAGATTCAACTCTGCTAATCGTATTGTTATCGAATTTAGAAATACCTCTATATTCTAAAGCATTTAACAAGAATTTGACAAATGTTGCAGCTTGAGAAATGACTACTTTCTTTTCCATGCCGTCGATAGTGGAGTCTAAAGTACTCAAGAATAGACCAATTGATGAAGCAGATTTGGAGCTGACGTAATACCACAAGGAGCACAAAGTGACCAACAGTGTCTTGGAATCCATGTATTCCACGATAATGTTAAGGATTGAAGTTTTCACAGAGTCTGGAACAACAGAAGCATCAACAATCAATTTGATAATGTCAGCTAAACTTGGAGTAATAAAAGCTGGGATTTTTTTAATCAAACATGAGAACAACACAATGATTGAAGTTTGAACCAGCTTAGCAGCTTCAACAACACTTGAGTCTTGAATTTCACTCTCCTCATCATCATCATCTTCCTCTGCGTGTTCGGTAGTCTTCGATATCGACACTTGAGACTCTTCAAATATCTTAAATAGTGGTGGAACAATCTTAGGAAAGAAACCAATCATTTTAACACCAACAACGTTAACAATTCTTGCAATACAACCAATTGAAGAGACAATCAACTCAGGAGATTTACTATTTAATAAACCAGCTTCGGTAGTAATCAAACTCAGCGCAGCAATCATAACATTAGCGTCTAATCTATCGTTAAATCTTTCAACTAGTTTGCTTAAAGTATCTAAGGAAGCTTGAGACAATTCAACATCAATCATCAATTTAATATTTTCCAACAAAATTGGAATTAATTTGGAGATACCTTCATGAGCATATGGATCATCAATATGCTCCAATTCAAATTTGGAGCTTGTCAATACAGTTACATGTCTCATAACACGAATATGGCTTTCTGAATTAGATGATTTATCAGGTGTAACATTTAAAATATCTGAAACTGACTTGACAAATTCTTCAATTGGTAATAATACGATAAGATCACCCAGTAATTTATAAAACTCATTGATAATTTCTTCGTCCTCGGTATTGACAACTGAGTTGTCAATTGTATCCAAAATAGTTTGAATAGCACTACCAAAGTTTTCAATTAATGATTCATCATTTTCACCTTGTAAAATCATAGAAGCAATTTTTAATCTTAAACGTGGGATACCGTTAAAACCCTTGTTATCAACAATTGCATGACGAAGGAAAGAGATGGAACATTTTCTTAAATTAAATAGTTGTGATTTGTTCAACAATAAAATGTCTGAAAACATAGCTCTTGATTCAATTAAGCTATAAGCAGCTGAATCTTTATCTAAAACGTCATCGGGAGTTGATCTCCATAATTTCAAGTATTTTCTGACAGCATCTAATTGCTCATCTGCGTGAAAATTTTGTAAAAACGAAGCTGCAAATTCAGTCAATGCTGAACAATCACCCATCTTGTGTTTAGCAAAAGAAGTAGCATACTGTTGAGCACATAAAAACAAAATAAGATAGACTGAAGACTCACTTCCCAATGTCTTAGCTAAAGTTGTAAACAGTCTAACTCTTCTATGTCTTGGAATATGTTGGAAAGCTGTAACAAATGAAGCAATTAAGACGTCCACTTTACCCGTAAGATCAGAAGACTTGACTACAGCTGGAACAACACATAAAATAGTCTGCTCGACGACATAACCCGAAAACTCATCGTCTTGTCTTATTGTATGAGCACCCATAAATGTAAAAATTGGCATGACTGCATGTAAAACCAATTCAGGAGATAAAGCAGCTAGAGATGCAATCACTAATAACAACTTATTTTGAACTTGTGGAGATTCAGAAGATCTGATGACTGATACAACAATATCAGCTCTTATTGAACAACTGTCATCAACCACAACATTAGCTTCCTTAAGCTTATCAATGACATTGCGTAAACAAGAGGCTAATGTTTCTTGGGTATACAAGATTGCAAGCTTACCATCTTTACCTAGAGTTTCTAAATCGTCTAATATTTGGAAAAGTAACTTCAACAATTCGTAGGAAGCCTTAAACTCACGATTAGAAGTAGCTGAAGTAGCTTTATCTAAAACTTCTAATAAAACTGTGATCTTTTTCAAGTGAGAGGTTGCTAAAGTAGAAACTCCTTGTTCTTTCATAGCTTGTCTAGTTGAAGCAGAAGATCTTCTTCTCCTTTTAGGAATATTCGCTTGAACACCAGCTGGATTTTGGTTTAAGATAGAACCCTCTAGGATTTGAACAAACAAAGCGTTGGATAATTCTAAAGATTCCAATAAATCAACAGGATCATACAAAACAACATTTGAATACTGTTCATCCCCTAAGCCATGATCAATGATGTTCTTAACTATTCTGACTTGAAAGTCAAATTTCAAAGTTGGTAAGATTTTGATAATTCGCTTAGAGACTTGGTCCACAAGGCCAGAATCTGAGGAATTCAAACACTTCTCTAAAAATTCAATACCATTCTCGTTATCCTCCTTAATTGAAATTAAATTAACAACCTGAGACTCAAACTTTTCAAAGTTGAAACCAGTCTCCTGGCATCTGTTAAACCAAACTTGTCTCTTCGTTGGATACTTGGCTAAAAATGACTCGAACAGTTGAGATGGCAACGCAGCACCTTTAATTGCAGATGATCCTTTTCTCACGATTTCCATAAAATCAATCTTAACACTTGGGATGTTGATGGATATAGCATTAGAGGCAAAAAGAGCTAAAGTAATCTTACCTAACTTCTTCTCAGCTACAATCTTAGTAAAATTAATGTGAAATTGATTCTCATCATGTTTCACAAATGGAGCAAAAGAGGCAATGATGGATAGCAAGTTATTTCCATCTTTTGGAGCAAGCATAGCAACTTCAGAAGAAGACTTCTCTCCATACATATTCTGAGATAACAGTAAGGTTTTACCTGATACAGATCTATTGTTCATGGTTTGAATAACTGTGTTGACATTTTCTCTAATTTGCACATTAGGATTGATTAGTAAAGTACACAAGATTGGTAAAATAGAGTAAACTAAATATTTCTTGTCTAATTGTTCAATCTTTGTATTCAATAATTTCAAAGCGTATGTCCTCCCTTTGAATGGGGTGTTGATGGATGTTGCTGTTCTCAATAAAAATGAAATTTCAGATGATTCAGCATTTTTGAAAGCCTTTTGTAAAAACACATCAGTCATTTTGTATTGCATTGATTTCAGATACAAGCCAACCAAATTGTGAAAAGATTCATCAATTTCTTTAGTTGCGTACAAGAATGAAGGATAATTGACACTAAGCTTATTCAATGTCTCTTCAAAGTTAACATCTACCTCAGCGGCATCTGTCATAACAATATCAGAATCGCTGTCTTTTTCATTTGATGCAAGACCAGACTCAGCCAAATCTTCTTGCTCTGTGAATAAAGTGGTCTGAATCTTCATTTCTAAACCGTATAAGTCAATATTTATGTGTTTCAAGACGCTGATAAATACTTCTTTGTCCTGAGAAATGACAAACTTCAAAAATGGAACTAATTCAGTCGATCTTGAAGGATTCGAGTTAATTTTGTTGATTGCTTCAGTTAAGATATTAGCTAATTGACTTTTGGATAATTGCAAATCTGTCAATGCTGATAAGTCGGCGGACGAAATGTTAACATCAGTTATAATTAAAGTTTTGATGTAACTGCAAACAAATGGATTATTAACAGTTGATGATTTAATTAATGCTAAAACGTCAGAATCTTTGGAGAGTAAATCGTTTGGTAATCTGTTCATTGTTGTTAAGGGTAATGGCTCCAAAACACCAGATTGTACTGTTTGGTATAGCTTTAAGACACATGTCAAAGCTTGAATAAAAGTAGCTTTATCGGAATAAACTAAGATTGTATCAATTGAAGCTAAGACTACATCTCTTGATAATGGTACAGCGGATGATAAGACAGCCAAAATTGTATATGCACTGATTTTGCTTTCTTGGCCTTTGGATGCTAACAAACTACCTGAAACTTCTAATACTAAAGGCACAAAATCGGCAAATCTTGACGAAATGTTTGATGACATAGAAGCTAAGGTTGAAATGGTCATAGCTGTGAAAAATACTAGTTGTCTTCTATATTGGTTCTTGTTTTCAATTTCTTGACCGACATGTTTTGAGTATAAATTATAAAAATCTACATCAGTGAAAGCCTTCACCAAGCTATTTCTTGATGGTAGTCTATTGTTTGCCTTTTTAAAACCTGCTAACCATTGAAACATAGTTGGGAATTTAGGAACAACATATAAAACTCTTTCAAAGATAGGTTTATCAAAGTAAGGTAAAGTTGATAATAACAAAACCTCGGTATTATGAACGTGCATCTGAAACCTTCTTACTAACCATTCAGCAGCCTTAACCGAAATAGCTAAATGCCAATATGGTGATAATAGTGATAAGAAAACATTGATGGTTTTGTCTAAGTTTTGATTTTGTTCCTTAGATTGGACCTGTCTATCAAGATTAATTGAAGTTTCACTGAAGATAGTTAGCTTGAATTTACCAAATCTTTTATCTAGAGTCTCTAGTTTATCCAAAGCGTCATAAGCTTCGGTGTAGATAGTATCGTAGTCCTGAGATGCAGCATGCTGAGGTTCATAAATTAAAGAAACTGAATGCAACTTGGATCTCTTCTTTCTATCAAGAGCCAAAGTCTGAGTCGCCTGTGCAACTCCAGCCAATTGTTGGGCTAATGACGACATCTTTAGGTCCCGTTAGTAGATGCTAGTAGTTGCCTTGTCGGATAATACTCATAAGAATTTTACTTCGAAGCGTATAGTTATATTAAAATGATTTGAAAAAAAAAAAAAAAAAAATAATAGTATCACATACATTACCAAAATTTTTTTTTTGCATTATTTCCCAGAAATGCAATTCTTGTACCTCATTGCCTTAAGGGGTAATTACCGAAATAGGAAACATGTGCCAACGAGATACATATATTTGGCTAGCTCCGTTCTAGCATATCATGTTTACTGAAGAGCACATGTCCATTCAAAATTGAGCCAACAGCAACCAATGTTTATGTTAACAGGCAGCACCGTGAAGCAAACCGGCTCGCAATTGTAAGTATATAGTTCAAGATGTAAAGGGCCTATTTGTACAAAAACAGTAAGAGTAAACATAGCCTCAATTCTCAATTTCCAAAGACTTGACTACATAAATAAAATATATATATATATACAAAAAAAGAAGTTCATAATAATGACAAATAATACAGCGTAAAGTAAAAAAAATAACAATGGTATTAGCGGAACTCAAAACTAGAGAGCGGATGGTGATTGTTTTGTTACATCATATTGAGTCCTTTTGTGAGTTGTTTTTAAATATAAGTACACCCGTGTAAGCCTTATCATCCTTTGGGTATTCCTCTAAAGACTTCCCTATACAAACAAAAGTCGGTATATTCTTGCTACGTTTCAAAGATTCGCAGTATATGGCATTTAACTGTTCAACTTTTATAGCATCTTCTTGTTTATGATCCAAGTTTATAATCCTTTGCCATTCATCAGCAGCGTAGGGATCTAATTTATAAAAATCCACTCTTAATTGCTCTGCTTGTGATTGTGGATCCAGATACATCACGATTTTATATGATAAGGATCCATCTATTGACGGCGGTAGTATATCGTTTCTATCATTATAATATAAGGTTCCGGATTCAATACCTCCCGTGGGTTGCATAACAGTGCTACCTATTCCTATAATATCTGAATCTTCGACATGAAAGACTATACTTGATATTCCGTAGACCGTACTTATTATATTCAAAGAGCATTCGTTTGAATAGTTATATGTTACCTCCGACATGATAACTAATGTATTGTAGAACAAGTATATATGACTGTATCAGGTGCACTGTAGACTTCAAAGCGGGAAAGAAAGAGTGCACAGTGTATTAGTGTGAGCCTCCTGGTCTCTCCTTTCTCCTTGACAAGCAAAATCGTTCAGTATCTGTTGTCTGTCAGCCATGGTGGTCATATTTCATTCTTTGCTCTATTTGTCCTTTCTTTGTCTGTCTTTTTGAAATCCGTTTCTCTCTAACTTACTAAGAGAGGTGGTAGAGAGGCGACGGAGACGGAGACTCGAGGGACTTTTTGCCGACTGCCATTGGAATTCTCAGTTCAGGCCGGGTCAGGGCTGAAAATGCAAAGAAATTGGACTGGAATATGGTGGTAATGCTATAAGATGGTGAAAATGGTACAAGATATGAAATACTTGGGATAGTGTATATAGATATATATATATATAGCAAAGGTATATATCTATACATCGTGCATCATAACGGCGCACAATGGGCTGGGTGGCCATCAGTATGTATGCACTTGTTGAATTAGCTAGCTATTCACAGCACCACAGCACCACTGTGATTCACGCCGGCTGCCTGTCGTAAAATCTGCCAGTAACCGCGCGCGGAAATTTTACGAGCACTCTGGAACAATTCCGGTGATAAACTACGGGGAAATAGAATAATAATAGTACTACCTGCGTAAAAAATTATGCTTTTCGGTGACTGACATGCAACAATCAGTCTGGGATGCTGCTTTGCTCTATTCTCCGTCTCTTATGTACATTTATTTAAAGCACAACAACTACTAAGTATCTAACTAAAGTCAGTTAGTTGTTTTGTTCTCGTGCGTTATGCCGAATTTTGTTATGCTGATCCTGCCGCCAGAGCATAAGTGCCACATCTCTGCCCGCTCCTAATTTGAACAACCCTGTTTTGCTGTCAATATACGAGGAAGAGGAAGATGGGGAGAAATCATCGATCCAGGTACCATCGGTACAGTTGTCTCCGCTAGTCTTCATTGCGTTGTTATTCCTCTCGTAAATACTGTAATTCATAAAACGCTCAACTGACTCTAACATAGGTCTCTTATTAAACAACGCAAGTTTTCGAAGATCGTTGGATATTCTCTCGTATGTGTTTCTCTCTTGAATGCTTACATTATTCCAGGTATGATGTTTCAAATTCACTTCATCTCCATCTTGGATATTGACTATGGTATCGCTTTTAGCTGAGTCATCTGTATTACTGGAATTGGCCAATGTCATCCAGGCACTTGTTGTTTCTAAACCTCTCTTTTCTGTTGTTAAATCTTTTATAGCTAATTGCCTCTGTTGCGTTCTCATCGGTATTCTAGACATAGCATAGTCGAAATCCAAGTTAGGCTTATAATCCTTTGAATTATTTTCCAATTCCCCTCCAGTAACCTTGAGATCATCTTCAATATCTACATCAACCCCAACAGCATCAACCTCACCATCAGTATTAGTCACATCATTCTCAGTTTCATCGTCTGCATCTTCTTCAGATGGAGAATTCAATAAATCAGCAGAAGCGGCATCCGAAGTCAGCAAAACATCAGGCTTTAATCTGGAGTTCAAGGACAAATTCGAGTTTTTACTACTATTATCCATGTGTTTATACATCAAGTATCCGTAATTTCCTTGCTTCTTACCAAGTTGTCGTCCCGGCCTGTGATCTTCAATACATTCCGGAAATTTCTTAGCAGAATCAATTGTAATCGTATTAACTAAGTTATTGGCATTTTCAATGTTACCGTCAGCGTTATTATGGTAATAGTTGATCTTTGTCACAGAGTCGGAGAAAGAAAATAACTCCTTTTGTTGTGGTTTATCTATCGATACACCTTTTTTTATCATTGAAACTAAGGATTTCTCACTTGTGATTGAAGACTGTGAATGATTGTTGTTAGAATTGTCATTAAAATGACTGTTATTGTTCATTGTTGTAGTGGTAGAAACGGTAGGAATGGGTGTAATTGAGGAAGAGCGTGAACTGGCCTTGTAAATTCTATGGCTTGGTTTATCATTATGTCCTTTGTAATCTAGAGTTGATACTGACATCCTAGAAATGGCCCGTGGAGGCAAAACAGTATCAATAACGTTTGAATCATTATAAGCATTAACGAACACTTTCCTGTTTCTCTCCGATGAATACTCTCTGTTTTTGATAATGTGCCCTTCAACAGCGCCAGAAATACTATGTCTTTTAAATTCGGTATAATCCGGTATAGTATTATTTGCATCCTTGTTGTGATGCATAAACGCTGAATGAACAGTTCGCCTTAGTAGATCAGTCTCAGATTTATTACTCTTTTGTGATGTTTCTCGTGATAAAACTTTATTAACGGCATAGTTTGGCTTGAACAAACCATTGTTACGTTGTTGTTGTTGTTGTTGTTGTTGCTGTTGCTGTTGCTGCTGCTGCTGCTGCTGCTGCTGCTGGAGTTTTCGTGCTGGAGAAGGACTGTCAACATGTACGATGTTCTTTTGAAACTCGTATCTTAAAGGAATCTGGTATTGACGCCCACGAGTCTCTGTATTTGTACTACATGTGTTTGTATTAGGGTTTATATTAGCAGATGTATTCACTTGTTGCGAATCTGCTGGTGTCGGTGTCGAACTTTTACTCCTAGCGCCTAGTTGCTTGCTTACAGTTGCAATATTGTTAAGGTTTCTTGGGACATCGTGGGCTTGATGATGCCTATGAGTATGATGGTGCTGTTCATGTGATTTTAATGAAGTGGTTCTCCATTTATCTGCATCTGTCTCATGTGCTACTGCTTGACCCTGACTTTGCATTTTGAAGTAGTCATTAATGACACAAAAAATTTTGTTTTAGTCTGATTGTTTTATATTCTGGTATAATAAGACACACTCGACTATTGTTTGTTTGTTTGGTTTGTTTGTGTGTATGGAAGAGGTAACTGTACTCTTGCTGACAGTTGAATGTTTTCAAGGCAACTAATGGTAAATTACAGATAAAAGTATATGTGTATGATTATACGAATGCACTACAGCAGTCGAACTCAGTGGTATAACATCTAACATACATCACAGCTGCCATCGATCAGCGTTTGTTATCACCGCACTGTTATCGACCACCGATTGATGCAGGGCGATAAGCAGTGGAAGCGATAAGAGATGTGGCTGTGCTTTCTATAATATATAATTTATATGATTATGTAATTCATAGTGCCGCGTCCCAAATAGATTTTTTACCCGAGGGAAGTTTAAAACTTAAAAAAACAATGTTATTGTTTCGAAAAATCATAAAAGCGGGTTTCTTAAAGATTTGAACTACTTACCAAAGCCCGTGCCTATGTAAAAAGCGGCATTGGTAAATATACTAAAGTTTTTCTGACAGATCTCAAGCACACAAGACAAAGCACATGGCAGATCGTAAAGTCTCAACCGACCAAACAATTGGAGAATATGGAAGGTGTTTTAGTAGAATCATATCCCGCTTAAATAAAAAAAAAAATCAACAGAAGACTGAATAAAAAAATAATATAGACAACTAGATATGGTAAAATGGAATTACTTTTGAACATAAATCAATTCATTTCTTCTATGTATTATGTAATTAGTCATAAATTTCAATAGGTGGAAGTTTATCAGCTGCATAAAACCAATTTGAACTTTCTACCTCTCTTTTCAGCCAACTCGTAGGAAATAAAACAAGATTACCTCTAATCAAACTAAGTAGCTTATCGGCAGTATCGTAATCAAATACGGTTTGAAATTGACCACCTACGCTGAACACATTTTTACTTCCTCTCATATTAGCACCGCGTTGAAATCTTTCTAACTCGGCTAATCTGGCTCGTCTCAAGGTACTTCTATAATCATCATCTGTCTCTGAATCAGCTGTTGCCAACCCATTTGAATTTTTTTCTAGTGTAGTATTATCACCACTGGCTGTAGAGTTATTATTCCTTGCTTCAGGACTAATGTCGTTACTAGTTTTTCCATTTCCATTTCGTGTTTCTTGTTGACTTGTCATGAATGCCTTTTTCAACTCTTCAAAATACTTATAATCTCCCCAAGTCTGAACAAAGTCATCTGGTTGAACATGGAATACAGATTGAAAAATCAATGAATTTTTCATAGCTTGAGGTAACCAGAGTCCTTCATAAAAATTGACTTCCAAAGGATCCTCAAATGCATATGGATCTATGAAACTATATGCTGTTTGAGGTAAAGAGTTTTTATCTAACTCTCTAATCTCTGAGTCGGTCAACGATGTTGTGGGTTGAGCATGACCATTGACATTTGATGTCGAAGGTTGGGTTGTAGAGTTAGAAGCCTTATCTATGACCACACCATCGTTGGAAATGGATTCGCTTGAAGAGCTACTACCAGGTGTTGCATTTTGCTTAATCGTATCATTGACTAGCTTCTGGTGTTTTGATATGGACTTTTGTAAATAATGAATTCTTTTCAGCATATCCCATCTTTCAGCGTTTAAAATAGACAATGGAGTATCAGCTTCGTCTACTTCTAAAAATTCCATGATATCTTCATAAGTTGGCAGGTAATTAGAGTTGTTGAGAGGTTTGCTTTTATCACATGCAATGTCAGCCCAGTGCTGAAGAATCTTAGTAACTTTGTCTTTAGAATGCAAGTATTGACTACTATGATAAGCATCAACTCCATGTCCACTGACTTCATTACGATGAGCATCTGTTGTAACTCTAGCATCTGTTGAGAAGTTTTTCTTGTCTCTGATACCAGCATTCTCCTTACCTGCTCTATGATTGAACGAGTATAACTGGATAATATTATCTAAATCTTGTACATCATGTGATGATTTAAAAAATTTATAAAGTTGATTGCTCAAATCTGTATCTTCATTTCCATTATTTTGCTTTGCTTTTCTAAACCTTGATGTGCTCACTTTATCGTTAAATACGTATCGGGTTCCAAGTTCAATCATTGCAGATAACACATGATCATCTCTATCAGCCTCTCCAGATATAGTGGACGCTTTAATACCTTCATCTGTGTTGGCAAAATTTTCGATTTGAGTAAATCTTCTTTCAACCATTTCTAACAAATCAACATCTACACCAAGATGCTCTCTCATTAGTCTCATTCTCAAAGTATGAGCAAATTTACCAACCTTGTAAGGTTTGCCATCCATATGAGAATCAATCATTTCTTTGTCTCTGACCATAGCACAAACCTCTGAATCTCTTGTACCTCTCATTGACCTTTCATTGACATTAGCGGAACCAATTATCGCTAATCTGTCATCGGCAATCAAAATTTTGGCGTGTATGTAAAGTTGTTCTGTGACCAATAAACGATTAGGACCAATCTTTCCATGTTTTCTGAGCGAAAAGAACTGAATGTAGTCCTCTGGACGCAAAATACCTGCCTGTCTTAGTTTTGCATGGATTGAATTGTTTCCCATCGAGATAGACATGTACTGGCATTGCATAATCAATCTAACAGAAGAGCCCTCTTTCGTATCAACCTGAGCTTCAAAACCTGGCATCAATGGAATCACAATAACCGCCTTCCAAGTCTCATTTCTTCTGAAGGCCCTAATGATCCTTTCAACTAACGCATCACCAATCTTATTCTTAACAACGACCCCATCAAACTCAGACGAGGTGATAAAAAATTGATTTTCCATATAAATGAATTTTTCACTTGTCTCAATGGCTTTCAAATATGCGTTTTGAATACTCTGCTCATGTTCTTGTAAACCCAGCGACCAATCACCGGATGATCTCAACAACTGAACCTCACAAGTACCTTTAACATTTAACTTTTTCAACTCTTCGGGAGTTAAATCGGACGGTGGAAGCAATAAAGGCGTCGGTCTAGAGGGCCTCTTTTGTCTTAATAGGTAATTCCAACGTTGAACAAAATGTCTTGAGAGATCTCTTGCCACTTGGCCAGTTGAAACCATGTGAACATCATGCCAAGGCATTCTTGGAGTCACTGCTCTATCATACATATCTGTAAACGGATCATTTAAATCAAAGAAATCTTTGACTCTAGCGTTTGAGTAATCTTTACCTGGAAAGATTTGATAATCTAAGGGATTTGCATTGGGGTTAGAGTCATCATGTAGTGATATGTTTGGTGAAAGAGCAGAATCAGGCTCAATTCCAAAATTATTATTGTGTGCTCCTTTGGAAACATCATTGAGAGTTGTACCTGTCTCTTTTCCAGTCGCAGCAGCAACGCCGCCGTTGGCAGCCTTGGTCTCTTTCTTAGGTTTGTCAGGCTCAAATGCTAATTTGTCATCTGTTAAAACATGGTCTGGTGTGTCATATCTCCCAAAACACAAATCAATACCGCCCAAGAAACAAACATTTTGATCTATGATCAATAGCTTTTCGTGATGAGCCCAAAAATAAACGTTTTGCATTAACTGATTTGGAGACCTAAGCACATAAACATTATCATGCAGATCTAGTAGCGAATGTTTAGTCCATAAGGAATCTGTCACAACGGTGTTACCTACATTTCTATAGATAATAATAAAAATTTTAACACCTTGAGATGCTTTACGTTTTAACAGTCTATCCAATCTCCAAAATTGATTTCCGTTACCTGGTCTACGCATATACAACTCAGGTGACAACCACCAATCATGAATGTAAATCACATCTGTTGCCATCTCAATTGCCGATGAAGCAGCCCAGAAGTAATCTCTGGCGTCAACAAACCATTGTGCAAAGCAATTGTCTCTGACAGGCGCAAAACTGTCAAATCTATGTCTAATAGACCAAGGTGACTCCAAGGCCATATTACCGATAGCTATTGCCCATTGCTTAATTTGTTTGGCTGATAAAGCAACCGTACTGAGTTTTCTTTCACTGTTCTCCAACGTTAAAGTAAAGTATGTGTTTTTGACAGGTTTTGTAGAGACATCAAGCATAATACTTCCAGCATCCCCTCCATTTTCGACGATAACAACTTCTGGATCATCATCGTCTTCATTTGGCTTCTCCAGTAACTCTTTAAAATTTTCATTATTGATTGTCACGCCACTTGTACCAGACAAAGTAAATTTGAACTTAGAATCTATCAGAAATACGTCTAATGGCGTAGTTGAGTAGATATCACTAACATATGCAATGTAACTATCACCTATTAAAAACCATTTAGGCGTGTGTCTATCCACCATGGCTTTTAAATCACTGGCTCTTAAGTGACCAACTCTCCAACCTTGTGCTTTGGCAGAAGTTCTAATAAACATATTTCCTTCCTTCCTCTTTAATTTATTCTCATTTGCTAGTAGCACTCCTATGGGAGACAACTCAAAAAATTGAAAAATTTTATTAGCAAGTACTTTTTGATTCAAGACTTTAAATAAATCATCAAACCAAGTCTCAAGGTCTTCTCTTAGTTTTTCGGGAGATGATTTCCTAGTATGCGTCATCCTCTTGAATCTATTTTTCCATCCGCTCAAAGTTGTCTCTATTGACCCCGCAAGCGACTGATTAGAGTGTATTGAATGCGCTGTGTCTTCATCGTGAGGACGAGATAAGACGTCAGATAGAAATGCTTGAGCATTAGAGCTGTCAAAATTGACCGTATCATCCATATTAGCGCTAGAATCTAGACTCCTTTGGTTTTCGAGGGGACTATTATATGTTTCTCTTTGAAATGTTGGGGATAAAGGAGGAGATAAATGATTATTAGTCTTTGAGTGAGAATTGGCGGATAAAGCTCCATTTCCATTAGTACTGAACGTCTGTGTATTTTTGCTCATTTGAGGTGATTGTGGAGGTGACTCTATGTCCTCTGTTGCATTTCGTGATCCTGAAAAAGTGACTGCAGGTATACTATCATGTCTCCTACCACCTATACTTGGCCTACTACTGTTGAATTTTGCATTATTATTTTCTCCTTTGTTATTGTTGTAGTAGTCGTGGTATCTAATTTTAGGAAACTTAGGTAAATCGCCTTCATTAGAGCCTTTAATAACAGCAGTTTGGTAATAAGCTAACTTCAAAGCATGATGTAAACTTAAAATATCTTTTAATGATTTATGAATTGTCCACTTTAAGCTGTTTTCCCCAAAACCATATTGTAGATCGAAACGGTATCTCCTCTTTTTTGATGTAATAGGTTCCAATCTATCTGTCAAATCTGTTATAGAAAAGCTTATAAGCTGTAAAAGTAATGGTGCTCTTTTAACTCCACGTTCATCGGTAGCTATTAAAGTACTTGAGATCAATCCCATGGGGGCCCCAGCCATTAATGAATAGAACAATTCTTCGTATCTTAGTTTTGCCTTGATCTCAAGCTCATATCCATGATCGATAGTTTCGGCTATGTTTGATTTTGTATCAGTTGTAGATTTGTGCCTCCTGAAACCTTTCCGAAGAGTTTTTTGGATCCTTTCTTTCGTATCCAGCGTGTTCAAATTGTTCAATCTTTCAGTAGCTAAACGTGGCAAAATAGAGAGACGTTTTTTAGTGGCAGGTGTACTCGCTGTTGGTACAGCAGGCATATCATCACGTATTTCGTCTTCCAGCTGATTCTGGGATTCATCATGGTAATGTTTATTAAATCGAAGTTGACTACTGTCTTGATAATCTGTACTGTTCCTACCTTGTCGAAGACCCGTATCCTCAGGAACATCTCTATCCCAAAAATGAAAGTTTGGTATTTCCTTAGGACTTTCATTCCCACTATTTACAGCACCATGACCTCGTGATTTGCCATTTGAATCCTCATAATTGAAATAGTCGTTGTTATTATCATCTTGAACAACAACGTGTTTATTATTATTTGGGGTGCTGTTGTTGCTACTTTTATTATTAATTTTGTTAGCATGACCATTCAACGGATTGTTTTCATCTTCAAAGTCATTGTTAGTGTTGGCATTATTTGAGTTATGTCTCTTGAATAGACTGAAAGCAGAAGGTTTATTTTTTGTGTCTAGACTTCCAACAGATGCATTTGGATCATCTTCCTTTGATGAATTAACTACTGGCATGATTTGAAATGAAACCAGATTACTTCTATCAAAAGAAAGTCAACACTAATGATACAATATTTTGGTTGGCTTCACGCTGCAAGTGAGGTATTCTTGTGCTGTTGTTATACTCTCTCAATTGGTCTCAGACATGGGGCATTAAAGTTGAATGTGTACATAACTTTGCTTGAGACATTGCAGATGCATGTCATAAGCACTCGAACCAGTTACTTCCTGATGAGGAAGTCATTAATTTCTACTTACCGAAAGCGGAAGGTGCTACTTATTTAGTAATGATCACTAATTTCAATTTTAATTGACCTTAAATATTTTGAACGAATAACGGTATCTTTTATTACATTAAACAAGATATTCTATATATATATACAGGAGGTGGCGCATCCATGGATGCCTGGTTGTACGTATGACTCAGGTTGAGGAAAGTTGAACGTGAATGTGAATGTGAATGTCTCATCGTAAATGCTGTACACCTGACAAATATCTCTAGTTGGTGGTTGGCTAAACAGCTTATTTAAAACGTCTCTCTTAAAGCATTCTTAAGCCTGGAAGCATGATCTCCTTTTATAGTTATTGAATTAGTAGTCATGTTGCAGTAGTAGTCCTTTTTGTTAGTCTCTGGTAAGAATGCTTGAAAATCATCTCTGCATTGAGTTACACTACCTTGAATTCCTTTAATTTTAGTGTACACATATGAGTTTTTATACGTTGTGTAAATGGGTAAGTTTCCCTTGGATGATCTAGGTATGAAGTATTTTCCTTGAGCTTTGGGTGAAGTTGCTTTGATAAATAAGTCGGAAGCGTTAACTTCTGATAGCTGAGGTAAAATCTTACCCACGTTTTCGTTGAGCGGAGTAAGAGTAGAGTTGTGCCTGAGAATCACTCTTTGGAAAGCAAATCGAAACATTTATGTCGTTGTGTTAATATCAAATCAATAGCTGATCTCAGTAATACTTTGCAACAGCATTTATTTGTTCCTCTTCTTTTTGTCTTAATATTTAAAAGCTGCGAAGAGAAGGATGAAAAATTGGAAAGCTGAGGAAGCGAGGTTACGCAGCACTGTGCTGTTTCTATGTTAGCACAGCCCTTTATTTTGTTGTATTGTTGTTAGCTTGGCTTTATTACTACAGCTTTTTCCACTAAAAGTTTGTGCGCATGATGGAATAAATTAATCGATGAATAAATAAATAAGTAGATAAATGAACAAGTTAGTAGGTATATAGGCAAGATCAAAAGAGCCCTGTAAAGTCGTCAATAGAGCTAAGAAACTCTTCCCAAGCGGTATCCTCCAAAAATTCGACAATGTCCAAGCGTAATTGCGATGTAGTAGATGGAGAAGCATTTGATGCAACAACTGGAAATTGTGAAGGATTCGATGCATTATCTTTGTTTGTCTTCAGTTCCACGTTTTGACCATTATTGATACTACTGCTGTCTTCAGTAGCTGAATTTGATTGCGTGTTTACAACCTTGAGTGATTTTGCTTTTCCTTTTCCTCGTTTACATGCAGGTGACATTTTGATAACACCAGAAAAACTTTTGAAATCATTTTTATTTGAGCCAGTTTTAATGGCCTTGTTAAGTCTTCCTGTACTTTTAATACTTCCAGTTTTACTGGGATCATGTTTGGTCAGATTTTGCAAATTTTGTACATTTTTGCTTTTGTTTTGTCTGTTATCGTTAAGCAAAAGATCAAGTAGCTTGGTAATCACGTATATACCTCTCAATACTGGGCGCATTACATGCCTATATGACTTCAGCACGGGTAGCACACGTTCTACCAGCACAATATTGGCTTTTTCATTAGTTTCTGTCTTTTTGTTTAGTAAACAATCAGTCAACAAAAATACAGCAGATGATATTGCAATTTCGTGGACTATACATGGTTGTTTGAAGAGCTTAGGAATCTCACTTGATGAATAATCCAATGCTATTTCTCTTGCGGACTGATAGCAGTTTTGATAGCATTCAATCATCCATACGTCACGGTCAATAAACTCTGACATTTTCACATTAACGTATAATTTCTCTCCAAGTATCGTAAATCTTATCAAAGCGGTAATAAATTTGATTTTATATTCCAGATCGGGATCGTTTGCAAGTGCATTTTGATCTAAATACATTTCGATATCCCTGTTAAACTCTATTTCCATATATTTGAGCTCTATGTCTGCTTTCTTTAATGATTCCAAAAGCACTTTATTTTGTAAGATCTGATCTTCATAGTAATATTTTTTCTTGTTGATTGCAATTTTTATTTGAAACAATTGATAATACGTGTCCCACTGAATCACTTTGTCTTTTACTAACCACTTATCCGGTAACGGTGTAGTGAAACTACCTTCGGGTATAATAGAGTATCTTGACTGATCTTCAGTCCAGTCAATTACCACCATTGACCACCAGTTACGAATCTTGAGCTGATTGTTCTCCTTATCTTTATTTTCAACGGTAACGCGGTCAAGTTTGAGGCTGCGGGCATTAAAGCACATTGTAGCCATCAAACAATTAACCAAATGGATTCCGCCTAAATACCGGGCTGTGATTTTCATCAAAAGAAAACTTTGAATTGAAATGATACTTGGGATAGTCATGTGGCCACCTCTGTATAATGACTCTAGTCCACATGAAAAGAAAACACGAGGAAAAAAATCCCATTCTTCATTGGAAAATCCAATTTCACTTTGTAAATTGTCATCGGCAAAGTACAATCCTATACACAGCAAGTAGTAGTACACTGATAAGAACAAATATTCTGAACTTGGCTTTGAGTACATGGAAGATATGTGCTTCTCGTGGCCATCCTTTTTAGACCAATATTCTTCGTATTCTTTAATGAAGGCTTCCTTGTTTATTATTCCGTCAATCAAAGGTACTTTAAAAGTTCTTCTTAAAATACAGTCAGACTCGAACTTTTGTATCTTTTTAATTACTTTTAATTGGTAATTCCAAACATCTGATCTTTCGTCATTCTCGCTACGGATCATCATTTTCATCCCTCTTATAAGTTTTCTGTTGGTGATACGAGACCATTCAACTGTATTCCAATCAAAATTTGTGTCGTCGCCGTCTTGTATTCCATCGCTTAAACCCTTGTTGACTAAATTCATGATCATCGAATAATAGCTCCACTCTTGGGAATTGAGCTTTGTGTTTATTGGTCCTTCGTTGCCAGTATCGTTATCTGTAACAACTGAAGTTCCGCTTTTGGTACTCATGATACATTCTGTGGTGTTTGATTTTTTCAACGGTACGGTTTCGTGTATTGTATCTTCCTTAGACAACTGTCTTTTGAGATACGTTGAATGCGGGATCCCATTTGCTGTATTATTTGTACTGTGATCACCTTTTAGTAGCAGTAACGTTGTCTCTAAATCTTTAATTCTTTTTCTTAAAGATTCATTCTCTCTAGAAAGACGTAACTCACTAGAGTACTCTGTAGGTAGCTGTTCTGACGAAATGGGTTCTCTAGAACACAAATGAGCTTTCCCTCTGACAATACACCTATCGCATGGTACTTCAAAGTTACATTTCACTTTACTTCTTCTGCAACTCAAGCACGATTTGGATATCCTGCTAAACTTCTTAAAATCCATGTGTCGCTGCTGCTTCGGTGGAGATGGCAGTACACCAGAGGTACTAGCCTCTTGCAGCTTGGAAGCGGGGGGTGTATCCATCCGACAGAATCCCGAATTGTCAAATATCAACAAACGATCAACATCAGAGAAGTACCAAATCAGGTTATCATTCTCTATGTCTCTTGTGCTTGATTTTAAGCCTTAGTTATTACCCTCACCTGTGCCTGTAGTTGACCCTATCTATACCGAGCAAAAGCGAGTGTGTAGTAGGGCTGTCGGTCTAGAGTCGCACTGCTTATCTCCCAGACTGCCCGATTGGGAAAGCCCGTCCTTTTAGCGTTTTCTTCTGGGGGAGATCTGCAGGTTACAAGAGCAAGAATATGCAAGTGCTCTGGGATAAGGAAGGAATTGATCTGTAGATACTCCGTGTTTACGCATGGGAAGTACAAGTCAAATGAACGTATAAAATGCATATACAATCCCCCTTGTATTTTCTGTTTTTCTTTCTGTATCTTACTGTTCCGCTTTCAAATATACTTCTGTATTTACAATAATTATACTATACAGCATCAGCGACCATGCTTTCCGTTACTGCCATGCCTGCCCCAGCACCCTTATCATCCTATAAGGAGCTGGGTCTTGTTGAAGATTACAAAACTGGTGCTCATTCTTATGACATTCCAGCCCAAACCCTAGACAACGAGGTTGCAACTTACATCAAGATGCTTGAATCTAAGCCTACTTTCGACCCAAAGTTAAAGTTTGATCCTGCTAAACACATCATCTTTAAGGACGAATACTACGAGGAAACCACAAAATTTACCATTGACGAGTTGAAGATTCCTAAGTACAGATGTGAACCATTATCCAAGATCGCAGCCGTATACCCATTCCCATTACTGTCTCAAGAAGCTATCGATATGGTTTTGTGGGAATCGTTACAACCTGAAGTTTTAGCTAGATGGGGTCGCTTGCCAAACTTAGCTAACAAGTCAACAAGACTAGACTTTCACGTTGGTGGCCACTATGAGCTCTCGCCATTCTCTCTTGCTTTATTTACTTCTCCAAGAATTTCTGAAATTGTTTCTACTTTTACAGGTGTTAATGTCACCAACGTTTATGATACAGATATCTTACATTTGAACGCTTGTATGGCATCCACGGATAAAACTGAAATAAAAAATCAAGCTTCTAAAGAGCAAATGTTAGCCGAATATAATGAACAAAACAAGCAAAGAGCCGAAAAGATTCCTTCTACCTTAGGTTTACATTATGATTCTGTTTCATTTGCATTAGTTGTCATGTTGGATCTTGGCCAAGATGCTCTCGGTGGTGAAACTATTATTGTTGGTGGTGACGAACGTGTTATTCGTGTTCCGGATCCAAAGATTGGCTATGCTACTTTGATACAAGGTCAACTATTAAAACATGTAGCTTCTAAACCCGTTTCTAACTCTAACAGAATTACTGGTGTAACTGGTTTTGGCGCTGCGGGCCCTGAAATCTTGGACAATGTTTGCATGGCTTCGGCCAAACCTTCAGTTTTACCAAGAACACAATATAATCAATATTATACCGAATGGTTTGATTACAAGTTTAGACACTTGTCTGCCCATTTAGACTACCAAAGGGAGCAACTGAAGGAAAAATTTGCCAAGGGAGAAGAATTTGATCAAGCTGCCATGATCTCCATTTGTAAGAACATGGAGCGTTACATCTATAATAGCTGGAAAGAAATGGAGATTGTTGACAGTACTCCTTATCCTCCTCCAATATTTAACATGGACTATTCTGAGCTGCCTGATTACGAATAGATCATTTGGTTTTTTAAAAGCTGTGCTTAAAAAAGTATATGTAAAACATTCAAATATATAGATATATATCTGTACTAATGTACCTAGTTACCATAATCGCATTAAGGGATAAAGCACCGCTATTGTCGCCAGTTTTCTCTAATCCCCGTTTGTCTTTTTTTACCGTTTTTTTTTAGTCTGTATTAATCCATGCTTTCTTCAATTGATGCAGGTAGTTCAGCTACTGTAAATCTAGATTTTGGAGCTCATAATGTCAACCTTCTTGTATCTCCCATAGCTATTCAAACAAGTATTCCCTTACCGAGAAAATGCGAGAGCACAGTAACGCTGTGATTCGAAAATCTCCTTGCTTATCTCTCAGACTGCCTGATTGGGTAAGCCCGTGATTCGACCGTTTTGATCTGGGGATGTATGCCGCTAACAGGGAAAGGACTTGCATAGAATCACTCCTTGTTTCTTATATTCATCAAAACGTATATAAAAGCCTTTGCCTTTTTTTTCTCTCCGTTGCTCTTTTCTATGTGTCGCCTCTTCATGGTCTGCTTTTTCGTCACTAATAAATATTTTAGTTCAAATAATGCCTGCTGCTACTGCCATTTCTGCTCCTGTTCCATTATCAGCTTACAAGGAGCTAGGTCTTGTTGAAGATTACAAGACTGGTGCTCACTCTTATGACATCCCAGCCCAAACCTTAGACAACGAGGTCGCAACTTACATCAAGATGCTTGAATCTAAGCCTACTTTCGACCCAAAGTTAAAGTTTGATCCTTCTAAACACATTATCTTTAAGGACGAATACTATGAGACAACTAAGAAATTTACCATTGATGAGTTGAAAATTCCCAAGTTTAGGTGCAAACCAGTATCTGACATTGCAGCCGTCTACCCATTTCCATTACTCTCTCAAGAAGCTATCGATATGGTTTTGTGGGAATCGTTACAACCTGAAGTTTTAGCTAGATGGGGCCGTTTGCCAAACTTGGCTAAAAAATCAACAAGATTAGACTTTCACATTGCCGGCCATTTTGAACTCTCCCCATTTTGTCATGCTTTATTCACTTCTTCAAAAATTTCTGAAATCGTTTCGACTTTCACCAGCTGTGATGTCACTAATGTTTATGATTCAGATATTCTTCATATCAACGCTTGTATGGCATCCACTGAAGAAAGTGTAGTCAACAGTAAAATCACTAAAGAAGAGTTGTTGGCTGAGTACAACCATCAAAACAAGCAAAAGGCAGAAGATATTCCTTCTACTTTAGGCTTGCACTACGATTCACTCTCATTTGCTTTGGTTGTCATGTTGGATCTTGGCCAAGATGCTCTCGGTGGTGAAACTATTATTGTTGGTGGTGACGAACGTGTTATTCGTGTTCCGGATCCAAAGATTGGCTATGCTACTTTGATACAAGGTCAACTATTAAAACATGTAGCTTCTAAACCCGTTTCTAACTCTAACAGAATTACTGGTGTAACTGGTTTTGGCGCTGCGGGCCCTGAAATCTTGGACAATGTTTGCATGGCTTCGGCCAAACCTTCAGTTTTACCAAGAACACAATATAATCAATATTATACCGAATGGTTTGATTACAAGTTTAGACACTTGTCTGCCCATTTAGACTACCAAAGGGAGCAACTGAAGGAAAAATTTGCCAAGGGAGAAGAATTTGATCAAGCTGCCATGATCTCCATTTGTAAGAACATGGAGCGTTACATCTATAATAGCTGGAAAGAAATGGAAATTGTTGACAATACTCCTTTTCCACCTCCATTATTTAGCATGGATTATTCTGAGTTACCTGACTACGAATAACTCATTTAATTGTATCGGCCAGTCGTACTTCCTCAGATGTGCTTACAGTATTTATCGATATAAATATATATATATATATATATTTGAATGTACCTAACATATTTTAATAACGTTTTTGTGATACCACTTTGTGACCTTAACTTACAACCAGCAACAGAACATATTTATTTGACATGGGGCTACAAAAACAACTTGCTTAAAGTGATGACAACCTGACAACTTTTGGTAAAGTTGACACATTCGCCTAAAGCAAGCTCGAGAGCACCGCCCATAAAAAAAAGATTGTTTATTTACAGTTTGCTCGATCGGGAAAGACACGCTAGCGACACTGGAGATTTGGAAAAGCAGAAAGCCTAAGTCTCTATGACCAGTCACATTTTTATAATCATTCATTCCATACATCGGCAGTTTGACAGCTACAATATAAGAGGCCAATGAAACTTAAGGGCCACGAAGTTAAAGAACAAATTAATTAATAAGCAGACATGGTTTCTTCAAGACTATTTTACAGAGCTGCAACTTATGATCCAGCAACGAATCTGCCAGTGTATGTCTTTGATTCGTCATTTTTACCTCCCCGTCTATTTGGATCCATTTTGAACAATTCCCATGAAGAGCAAGACAACGAAGATGACGAACAAAAACTGAATTCGGCTTTTCTGAAGGAGCTTATTGGACTAATGCCTGATGAAGAACATGTCATTGTGCTGCTTACTTCTGGGCTGACTGATTGCGACTCTTTTCATGATACTATAATTCCCAATAACAACGAAATTATTGAGGTTCCAAGAAAATTGATCAGATTGTTCAAGATGATTCCCCAAGCTAAAAAAACTTTTTTGACTAAATTATATGTTGTTCATGGAAATTGGATCATCAAATCGATCATGGATATCTCCAAGACTTTTTGGAACCTTTCCAATAATCTAAGCAATAGAAAGAAAACTATAGTCCATTGCGAAAACTTGACTAAATTATCGCAATTTATCGATATAACCAAACTGAACATCTCGTTATCTAATTACTTGATAGACAGACTGTACTATAACAATGACAAAATTGTCATTGCCAAACATCTACCAAGAATATATGGAACTCCACTAATCGTATCCAACAATTTAGGGTTGAAACAGTTTGCCAAGATTTATAACAATATCATCGCATTTTTGAAGACTCCAGAGTTAGAGACTCAGCTACTCGCTGAAGATTGGCATATGATACTCAGGGCAAGTCGCTCAGAATTGAGCCCTGAAGTAGAGATGTCAGTGGATGTACTACTTGATTGTTTAGCAAGAGATCAAATGGTTTATTTACCTGATTGGTCATTCTTGGAGCACTACATGATCATTTTAAAATTCATCTCAAACTTAAATGATGTCAATGAGCCTTTGTTACCTACTTCGATATTTAACAATTTGGAAAGTTATGATTTCAATGATATTGCAACAGTAAACAACACTTTGGACAAATTTTTGAAATACGAGCATAAGATTTCGAAAGAATTTACAACTTATAATAGTCCTTTCACGAAATCAATCATTCCAAAGACTTATAATAATAGCTATATGATTATCAAAATTTTGCAGTTGTTTAAAGCGCTACAATTGAAACTCCAAAATGAATACCAGGTTATTGATCCAACAGCCAAAAATATGAAAAAACTCAAGGAGAGGCAGAATCTCAGACTCATCTTGTCTTTCACAAAAGCACTGTTTAATGAAACTTATAGTGATAATGATGATCAAAAGTTTGACTATTTATTCAAATTTATTAGGGCAGTATTGGATAATTGGAATGCCATTGAGATCAATGGGTACGCCTCAATAGATAACTTGGATCAAGCTATCACATTTGAAAGCTTTGTGGAGTTTAACCAGAACTTTGAAAGTGAAACTCTTTCAAGTTTTACAGAATCTCCTATCTTAGAAAAAACTCAAGTCCTACTCAATCCTAAATTAAGAAAACAGGCACCTCCTACTCCTCCCATCCCCAGAGAACACCAAAGAAGAATGGCTAGTAGAGCACAAATACAACAGCAACCAGGACAGCAACACTTGGGAGTATCGTCAAGCATCCCACCCTCTGCTCCACCATCTCGTAATTTTACCGATGCCTCTGACTGCGAACATTTAGAGAACAAGGAAAATGCTGCAACACGTTCTGTTTCCCTTACAGAGAAACTAAAGGCCTTGGCAGATTCTCCTGATGAAAAACATGAAAACAAAGTAGTTGCTTCTTCGTCTTCCAGAAGGGTTCTTAGTACGAACTTAAGATCCAATCCTAATTTTGCCAGCGCAAATACAAGTAGTGGCACAAGGACATCAAAATACGTGAACGAACTAGTCAAGCCTTCAAGTGTCGTAACTGCCAAAATGATAAGGTATACAGATAAAGATCTGAGTATCCAACAAGCACAGTTAGCTGAACAGCAAGCTTATAAAGGTATCAATAAGACTTTAAAAGGAAGAAACGTTTCAAAACTTGTGAGTATCTATGAAGAGAAGTTGTTTAGTGGGTTATAAGTTATATGTGGCATTCTACATTTTTCATTTGACATATTACATATTACGTTTTACATATTACATTTACATTTTACATTTTACACTTTGCATTATACATTTTACACTTTAAACTTTATATTTTACGTTTTTATTTTACATACAATACATTTGCATAACCTTCATTAAATAAATCCATATCTCAGAAAGAATAAAAAAAATAAAAAAAAAACAAGTCACTACTCAAAGGTTTGTTGTATTTAAAGTGCTGGTTTGACAGAAATTTATTTTTTGTAAAACTAGATTTTCTTAAACAAAATTAGTATAAAATTAAAATTTAAAATTGATTTTTTTTTATCGTGATCTATATATATCTATACTCACTTAGAAAGAATTATTTACTGGGTACAGGTAGCATTTTCTGCTTTCCCGAGTCTAGGAACTCTCTAACAATAATAGAGCAATCAGTTTCCTTACACAACGGTCTTTGCTTAAACAACGGAACGTTTTTTAAGAACTCTAACCCTGAGGAACGTTCTAATGCTTCGATAGGAACTTCAAATGATCTTAATGGTATCTCATTGGGGATCACCTCATTGGGCATCACAAATGCGGCTACTGCTATTTCATCTGAGTTTGTCTTTTCTGCAACTATCAATTTAAAAAAATGAGTGGGTACTGCAATTGATGGTGGGTTCCCTATGACTTCGTATGTAACTTTGTATTTTCCATCTATTGGATCTTTCTTGGGCAGATATAAAGGACCGGTGACAATTCTTACGGAAGGGTATTTTCCAACTAGTCTTCTTGCAAAATCTTCAAAATGGGCCCAGTAGTCTCGGTTGAAACCTGCTCCAACCTGAGGTGACATGTTAGTCAAGTAAAAAGTTTCATCCATTGCATTCTGAGAAAATTTTGCATCTGCAGCAGGCGCTTGATGTCCTCTGTCATAACCTGATCTAAAATAATCTCTTAATAAGCCTCTAAACTTCACAGGAATCGCTTCATCTTCTTTGAAAACAGAATTTTGACGATTACCCCCGTTGTCACCTCTTTTTTTCAAAGAATCGATGGTAATATGCTCTACAACATAATATGGATTCCTCTTAGCTCTATCATATACAGAAACAAATTCTTCTCTGGTTTCCATATCGTGAATTGGACCAGGGAACCCATATTTGAAGAACTCAGCTGGCTTAACAATTGAGTCAGATCCACGAGGTGCTGGTATTGTAGAAGCAGTGGATGTGCTAGAGCCCTTACCATTGTTAGGAGGCGGGAAAGCAGTCCCTGTAGGTGTTCCTGTTGGTAAAGGAGCAGCAGTGGAACCCTTGCCCCCGAAGCCTAAAAAGAATAATCCCAAGGATGCCACAGTTATGCCAGAAAGTGCAGTAGCAGGTCTAAAAGCCATGTTGAAATACTCGATGTATCTATCGTTGTTTTTAGGAAAGTACTCTTCTTTTGCTCTTTAATGTAAGATACCAGTAAAAAAAGCTGACAAATTAAAGATATTACTTTCAAACCTTCTTCGGTGGTCAACCAACAACAACACAACACAGGGAATGAAAAACGAAGAGAGGGATAGACTTTTTTGACATGCTGTTCTTTATACAAGTGATAGATCACATTAGCTCGCCAATACTAAACAAACCATGCATATATTTTTTTTTTTTCGCTAGACCCAAGTGAAGAATTGCAAGCGGGTTTAAAAGAAAGGAAAATAACAGAGAAGTCACTATAGATAGGGAAAGGGAGAGAGAGAGATAAAGAACGAACCAACTTAAACTGGGCGACTCATACCACTGGAAACACAACGAATATGCTACAAGTACGGTGTCGCAGCACATTGTTGTTACTCACAAGACCGCTCTTGAAACAGCGATCTTTCTTGTGCAGAGGTCTGGGGTCCATCAAATCGAGTCACATAGGATTGTTATCCATTTCAAGGAAACTTTCATCTATATCCCATGACAAGGATGCAGCAGCTCTTAGGGAGCGAATAGAGATTGTACTTCAAGAGAAAGAAAAGGATTCATTTACTAAAACTGATTTTGAGTTTGGTAAGCGTAGATTGATTTCAGATACATATGAGTTGCAGCTATTGAAAACATTCCAGGAGTGCTTCGTCAAAAGCCAACTTAGTCAGGTTTCTGATGTGTTTTTCATTCATAAAACAGAGGATGTTGCTGCTCTTGAGAAAGCCTTCAATGACTTAAAGAGAGAGGCAAAAGATGACGGCCCCTTGCTGTATTTGCTAGATCAATTTTTTAACCTTTCGTGGAGCGCAGACAAAATCAACTTTAAACTCATAAATATCATAATTGAACCATACCTACAAACATCAATACCGACATATATCCACCAGACAGACGACATAGTTGTCAAGCTATGCGAAATCATACATATATATGCTTTGAAAAAGCTCAACGATAAATGTTTCAAAAGTTTTTTTACATTGCTTAACAAATTACCACTTATAATAGATGAGACCAAAAATTTCCACGTTTTGAACAATATTTTAGAAAAGACAGCAGACGTGGTCTTTTCGGTCTGTCTTGTCTCTGATACTCAATACCAACCGAAAAACATCCAAAGAGCTTGCGATTTACTATCCTATTATAACAAGACAATGTACATTATCAACGCAGCAAATCCAAAGAGATCGATTATACTCACACCTTTTGTTCCTTCTGTCTTTCAGTTTAACACATTATTTACTCAATCAACTAGTCACGGCAAGGGCCACAGAAACGACAAAGCTCTATGTTTACATGTAATTAAGAGTTTTTATAGCGTTATAGGTTTAGTCGCAGACCGACTCCAGTCAACTCCTCTATTATTACAGCAACAATCTTACTCTTCTGGCAAAGATACTGCGAGTGTGATAAGTAACAGTGCCAGAACTGTCACTACTGAAAAACACACAGAAGAAGAAATTGAAAAACACACAGAAGAAGAATTTGAAAGTCTTGCAGAAGACAAAAACTTAAAGCCTTTGTCCAAAATAGAATTGGAAAGGATCTGTACATTAGAGATGTCAAGTGCTATACGTGTAGTAGATCTTTATTTAAAGTATTGCTACCAGTTCATCAAAAACAGATTAAATGCTCAAGACTTGGGATCTGCATTTGAGGTATTAAGTCTTTTACAACCCTATCATGAGGTGATTTACCATCCACAAATAGCCGCATTGAATAATTATCCTCGAAATGATTATCAATATTATCAGTTACTAGCTACGGTAGTCTCTGCTTTCACTTCAAATGAAAGGTATAGCGGAGTTGTCGATGAAATTATCAAGACTTTACCAGCCGATGCATGTGCTGTGTCTCCCAAACTAATGGAATCCTTACTTCAATATTGTATAAAAAGGGAAAGGTTTGATTTAGCTGATATTTTACTTAAACAGTATTCAGATGAAACATTAGGCTCCACAACGCGTTACTCCGCTGCTCAAATGGGAGCATTACTAGTTATTCAATTCAAGAAGAGAAATTTTGATAATGTCTCTGAAATTTTGAAGTTTGCAAAGGACAATCTTATCCAATTTGGTAGTAGAGAATTTGAACAATTTGTAAAAGTTTCACTAGAAAAAAATGAAAGAAATTCAGTGTTTGAGGCAATTAAAGACGTATCAACTTCTCTAGCCATGGGCTCCTATATTACATATATCAATGCAATGATAGAAAGAGGGGATATGGATTTCAATCAAATTGATTTTTTGTATAGGAAGCTATTAGCCGAACACGAAGATGACAAAGTTCGTACGATCTGGCAAAGATATGTTTGTGTTTTTTTCAAATACGTCACCCGTGAATTTCCTTTAGAAAAATCCATGATGATTTATGAAAACTGTGTTAATCAAACGACCTTAGTTAGACTAGGCAGGGGATCCGAAGCTTTCATTCCACCAAATAATGAGTATCAATTTAAAACAAATAATAACCCTTTCACTACCAGATTTGACCATATACATATGATGCTTAACGAGGCAGAGAGGACAATTATACTAAGAACAATTTACCATAGAGCCCTCACGGAAAAGAGCAGAGCCGTGACATATGAAGAAGTCAACAGATATAAGAAGATAGTATCGTGGTGTGTCAGATGCATGCTTGCTGACTCTCCAGATTCGTATAACTTGTACATAGATTTAGCCCGTTCGATCAACCGGAAATCAAGCAGAAAGGTTCGATTTAACAATGACTCTGGTGAAAGTAATAGGGCTTCCAGGGTTAAACCAAAGAAGAAGGAAAAGAATGGCGATGCTTTGCTAACCGAAAAGATACAACAGCAGGCTGTTCAGCGTAAGAAGGCTTGGGATAAAGTAATTAGGCGGCCTACAACATCTGATATGCCCGATCTTTGAGCGCTGAGACCAACTACATAGACGCTACCACATATACATAGCATATACATAGCACATTTGCATACATGCAAGAAAATACATGCGGATATACACATATACAAACATATACATTTCGATACCGTTAATATACCACCAATCAACCACATATACATATATATCTATATATCTATATATATGCCAACCATCAACAGTAGTGATGAGAAAGACTAAACCACAGCCACTATATTCCAACAGCCAGGGTAACACAGTCTGGTAAAATTTTTTTCTTTTTCTTCCCTCTGAAAAAAAAAAAAAAAATTTCAAAAATTATTCTGTTACCATGAGAAAGGTTATACATTTACCTTTGAAGAGTGTATTGTATCGAAGCCAGTCAGTCACTCAGCCTGTAAGCACAAGTTTCAGTACTACAACCACTTTATAACACAGGGACACTTACATCATGGCATTTGTTTTAACTGAAACAGCAGCCGGTTACGCTCTTTTAAAGAGTTCCGACAAGAAGATTTACAAATCATCCTCTTTGATAACCGATTTAAACTCATCTGATAAGGTCTTACAACAATTCAAGATTGCTGCTTTCTCCAAGTTCTCTTCTGCAGCAAATGCCTTACAAGAAGCTGAATCTGTCATCAATGGTAAAGTTTCTACTCAATTGGAAAAATTATTAGCTGAAGCTAAGTCTGATAAAAAGTCAACTTTGATTGTTTCTGAACCAAAATTAGCCAATTCAATTAACAAGTTAGGTCTTAATTTCTCTGTTATTTCAGATGCAGTCACCTTAGATATCTATAGAGCTGTCAGAGAATACTTGCCTGAATTATTGCCAGGTATGACTGATCGTGATTTATCCACCATGTCTCTTGGTTTAGCTCACTCCATTGGCCGTAATAAATTGAAGTTCAGTGCTGACAAAGTCGACGTTATGATTATTCAAGCTATTGCATTATTAGACGATTTAGATAAAGAATTAAACACTTATGCCATGCGTTGTAAAGAATGGTACGGTTGGCATTTCCCTGAATTAGCAAAAATTATTGTTGATTCAGTCGCTTATGCTCGTATTATCTTGACTATGGGAATTAGATCAAATGCAGTTGATACTGACTTCAGTGAAATTTTACCTGAAGAAATGGAAACTCAAGTTAAATCCGCAGCTGAAGTTTCCATGGGTACCGAAATCACAGATGATGATTTAGCCAATATCAGAGAATTAGCTGAACAAATTGTTGAATTCGCAGCTTATAGAGAACAACTTTCAAATTATTTAAGTTCAAGAATGAAGGCTATTGCGCCAAATTTAACATCATTAGTTGGTGAATTAGTTGGTGCTAGATTAATTGCCCACGCCGGTTCTCTTATATCTTTAGCCAAGGCTCCAGCTTCCACTATTCAAATTTTAGGGGCTGAAAAAGCCCTCTTCAGAGCTTTAAAAACAAAACATGATACACCAAAGTATGGTTTACTTTACCATGCTTCTTTAGTTGGCCAAGCCACTGGTAAGAACAAAGGTAAGATTGCTAGAGTTTTAGCTGCTAAAGCTGCTGTGTCATTACGTTACGATGCTTTAGCTGAAGATCGTGATGATTCTGGTGATTATGGTTTATCTGTCAGAGCCAAAGTCGAATCCAGATTAAGTGCTTTAGAAGGTCGTGATTTAAGAACTACTTCTAAAATTGTAAAAGAACAACAAAAGGTCAACATCACCGAAGCCAGAGCTTATAACGCTGATGCCGATGCAGTTGTTGATGCTGCTGATTCTGACGATGAATCCGAATCTGAAGAAGAAGAAAAGAAATCCAAGAAGGAAAAGAAACAAAAGAAAGAAAAGAAGGATAAGAAGGACAAGAAGAGAAAGAGAGATGAAGACGATGACGAAGAAGAACAAAAGAAGGAGAAGAAGTCTAAGAAGGAGAAGAAAGACAAGAAAGATAAGAAAGAAAAGAAAGAGAAGAAAGAAAAGAAAGAGAAAAAGGAAAAGAAAGAGAAGAAATAAGTTAACATATCATAATCCTTACATCCACCATATAATATCCTTTTAATATCTCCTCACATAACCAATTTACCAATTCTTTTAGAATATACACTTTCAATATCTGGCATTTTTTTTATTCATTTTCATTACGGTTAATTTTTATTGTTGTATACTTGAAGTTTACCTCTCTTTTTATTTAAGTCAAAAGAACTCTACTGTTTCCCATTTTTGTTTGTTACATACATCTTTTTTTTGTTTTATATGACTCGATAAATAGTCGCCTATTGTTATTTTAGTACTTTAATTAATTACTTACTCTGTTGAAACGGGCCTTTCGTAATTTGTAATAGTGAATTTCAAAATCATCACTGAAACTTTTTTTTGATCATCCGTGCACGTCAAGAAAGTAACGTAGCGATTCAAGCTTGTCTTTATCTACTATGTTAACAAAGATAAAGTAAACTCTTCTACATAGTATAGGCCACCAAGTAGTAATTTCAATCCGTTAGCCATAAAGCAAATATCATACTGAAATGGCATCGCAACTGCAGGACATGAAGTCCATCAAGCAGCTGTTGAACATGCTGTTCCTCACATTGAACGACGAGTATAGCGAGGAAGACACCATCGAATCGCAGCTGAAGACGCTGGGCAAGAATGAATCACTGGATTATAAGGCTATTGTTGATACAAGACGCCCAAAGCAGATTAATGGGCAGGAGCAAATTCAAAATGACTTTATGGATGATGATGGACCTTCTACTGAAGTTTCCAAAACCATCTTGCTAAATTCAATGAGTGACGTTGATTTAGAAATCATGGAACTGCAGAGAGAAAATGCAGCTTTAGTTTCTCAAATGCAAAGAGAAGACTATCTCTCAAAAAATTATGAAAATGTGCTGGAAAGACACCAGGAACTACTCAGGACATTAGAAGAGAATATCATAGCTAAGGGCCAGTTTGATTCTGATTATCAACAGATTTACGCAAGGCTATTTGCTGAACGTTTAAGTTTCTTTGATGATAATATTGCTATTTTAAATCGAAAGCTCACTTCCAGTCACAATGAATATAAACAAGTCTTGAATAAGATACGGGCAGATTTACAAAACTTTGCAAGTGACTTATAATGCGAAAAGAGTAAAAAATTACGACTAATAACTAACTATGTAAAGTATTTATGCATGTTTAATGAATTAATGAAATGTATACGAATCAAATATTTTTGTCTTTTGAATCAGCCTCATCTGCAGGATTAGCTCGAGTGCTAGTGTTGTTATCATCAGAAGATACCAGCTGTGGATGCTCATTAAAGTTTTGGACAAAGAATTGGTCATAAACAGTTTGAAACTTATCGTGTTTATCAATTTGTCTCCACGATGACACGATTCTGGAGTTGTCAAAATTCGGAAACAAGTAAAACCAAACGTCTTTAATCAGACCTATCAATGCCGCAAAGATAATTAAGATATAATCAGCCATAGTTTGTGGCTTCAGTGGCACGTTGCGGGTATGCAGATTAGCTTGCCTATCGTCATTTTCTGCACCAGTGGATCTCACCTTGATCATATCCTCGGCTTTAGCAATCTCTTTAGAGCATGAATCGAATTGTTTTTGCAAATCAACAATCTTGAACTCAAAAAGCTGTCTTAAATTGCTTTCGACGTCTTTGGTTTTAGTAGCTAATAATCTCAGCTCATATTTCAACCTTGCGTTCAATCTTTCTGAATTCAAAATTCTCTCTTCGAGATCCAACTGTTTTTTGAAAACCTTTGCAGTTTCATTCTTCACTCTTTCATATCTGAGATCAACTTTACGGAAGATACCAGCGTTAGCAACATCAACTTTTCTTTCAATTTCCTTCACCTCTTTGATATAGTCATTTGCCCTTTGAGAAATCCCATTTTCAAATTGTAACAAGACATCAAGATATCTCATTGCAAGCCAGTCTACGGTGATAAATGTCCTAGAAGTTTTAAACAATGAGTTTATATCACCTGTCAACAAGCATTCAATTTCGGAGAAACTACGCGTGCGTCTTAATGCTACTGCTCTCTTTAATAAAGGCTTCTGCGAACATACTATGTTATTTCTTTGCTCGGTGGCATTCTTGACTTTAAAATCAGTTAAATTTGCTCCAATTGCACCAGAATTGAGCTCTTTAGATACTATAGGGATGGAATTTCTTCTTTTCAACCTACTGAAAAAAAGGGAAACATTGCTATCATGGCCTTGCTGTTGACCTGTGTAATAGCTATTATGATCATTGATCGTTCTTCCACTTTTGGTCCTCAATAGACCGTCAGTCTCTTCAAAACTACCACGATGAATCAGCCTATTCGATCTTGACCGTTTTCTTGTCATGTCCTGTACGGGAGAAACGTGATCATCCCCATTAATATTATGTGATAAGTAGTTTTTTGTTGTGCTTTCGGATTCATCGTATGAATAGCTTCCACCATTAGTCTGCTGAGATGTAGTGGCCTGCTCAAGCATGCTTCTTTCATCAGTTCCATTTGAGCTAGACAAAGATACAGGCTCAAGTTGAATACCATATGAATGTAGGGAAGATACGGTAGGTTCTAATGACTGCATAAAAAATAGTTGTTCTTCTGGAGTTTTTTTTCTGCTCAATTGATTGCTATACTGATGATGCTCTTTTTTGGAACTATCGTTGATGGAATGCATGATGATAGCGCTTAAAGAATATTTTTCCAGGTCCACTGGTCTTCCTTTACCCATCCATAAATAAGTCATTCTCCTTCCTTTGGAGAACTGAATCACTTGTTCCAGATCTTGATTATTGATTTCTAAAATGTTTGAGAGTTCCTTTGATCCCGATTCACCTTGTGATTTGGATATATTTAGAGTTTGTAAAGTCTTGCCACTGGTAAAATCTGTCATCGTGCTTTTGAAAAGTTTCTTCATTTTGTTTAAATCATTTTTAAAATTTTGGGTATTTGTTTTATTGAATAGTGAAGTCAACATCAGAGCGTTGACTGTTTCTGGATCGAGAATGGAGGTAACTGAGAATGCACCGTTTTCCTTATCTGAGTTCAGTGAGGCAATAATCATGTAAGGTAATTGTGAAATGTTTGTTGAGCTTTTGTTGTTCAATAAGGAGGCATTACTATGCGTATGTAAGAGCGGAGGTTGCAAATGCTGTTGTGTTTGTTGATGCTGACTATGACTATTAGTGTGACTATGATTGTGACTGTGACTGTGATTATGAGTATGACTATGCGTATCAGATGACTTGTAAATATTTTGATATTTTTGAAACTGCCCTATAGCGAGTCGAAATCTTTCAATGTCTAATGGATCCTTGGGAACAACAATGTTATTTCCTACTATGTCTAAAGACGCTTTAATCAACAAAGTGAAACTCATTATACTAGCAAGTGACATTGGTGATAAGAACTCACTTGAAGAAGGTTTGAACTTAAATAATTGATTATCATTTCCATAAAGCTTCCACCATTTGACAATTGCATCTTCTGTACGGTTACATATCAAACCATCACAGTATATTGGATTTATTAAACCATAATAGTACAAGAAAATTTGAATTATACAAATGATTTCTCTGACTGCATAAGTTAAAGGAACCTCCGAAGGTATTCTGTACATTTGTTTAAATTTGTCCTCGACTGCTTTGGAAGGGTTAGAAATTAACATAGCTGATCTTGAACCGCATCCTAGTTTTCTGAGATTATAACTGAGGATATATTTTTGGTATAAGTCTTTAGAATTGTCGCCTTTCGGCACTGGAACAAGAGTCAAATTAGGTAAATATGACAGATTAGTAATGTAGATCAACCCATCTTTGGTTTTTGTAGGTGTTGAATATCCTGCATGATATAAAAAAGTAATATAGTACTTGAAACAGCTACTCCAATGGGATTCATTTTCAATAACTCTAACTTTATATGCCATTATGGTATCTTGTTCATGACCAGTATAAGTACAAATTACCCCACCTAGTTTTCTTGTAGACATCCATTGTTCGACAATGTACGTTTCATAACCTCTCAATTCCACTAGGTGTAAATCTTTCATCAAATGATGACTTGACTGGTTTTTCAATAGATCTATGGCCTTCAAGTCGGGAAATACAAACCATTGGTATGTATCCATGTGCTGCGATTGTGACTGTGGCCCGTTCGTCCCTCCCTGAGAAGAAAGAACAATATCTTGCTGTATCATATTCTCAGTTGCATCCGGTTTACACATTTGGTTCATTTGCTGAAGGCTGTTATCTATTTTATTTTGACCAGAAAACTTATAAGCTGGGGAGGTAACTGAAATATTGTTGTCATGTAACTGAGTAGCAATACTCCGAGGTGTCCCATTAGTATTATTATGGTTAGCATCTGTATTTGGCCTGACTGCGTTGTCGTTATGTACATTAAGATGATTTACCGTGCCAGCCGTGTCTGCGCTATTTCCTAAGCGCTGTTGTTGGTTCCCGCTTGAGGTACGCTCCAGAAAGCCTGGCTTAGCTGTAGGAGAACTTATAAAAAGCAATGGACTATTGTCTGCCATGCTGTATATTTAGTGCCACCACTAGTGTCCCAATGTCTCAGTCTGTCAATATATAGCTTAGTGATGATAAAATAGGTATATATTGCTCTGAACAGCACCAAACTCGCAAAAAACCTCCCCTGAAAAGAGGTCTAAATTGCAAACTCAGCATGTCACCGCACGCGCCACCATAAAGTAAATCGACGCGTCTGTGGCACATGATTTGACTCAGCCCGATATGTTCTTCCTCCTTAACAAAGGCCAACAGTACACATATTTAATATTACCGTATTTCAATACTTCGTTAGCTGGATACTTAATCCCTTGGTGAATTTCACTAGCAATTGATCCTACATCAGACAATACATCCCCAATTAGGTTTAGAGGCACGACATATACTACCATTACACATTCACGTTGGATACATTCTTCAATCGCATTTATATCTTTGAAAACTCAATCCTTTTCATTTCACTTCACCTCTTCCCTTTCTCATCCCTTCCTTTCCCAGATTTATCTATTTGATCTTCTCCATTGAATCCACACAGTCATGTCTGCAGCTGCAAGACCAGAAGCAATTTTCCGTATGTACCTCCTTTCTCGATTTGTTGGTTACTGCTCTCTGAGAACTATGATACTAACCGTTTTGTTCAATATACAATAGGTTCGGCGGAAATGTCTTTGGTGCAATTCTATATAGCCTCAGAAATTGCTCGTGATGTAGTCACCGTTTTTGGTGAACTGGGCAATGTTCAATTTAGAGACATGAACAAGAATATAAGTGCATTTCAAAGATCTTTCATCAAAGAAATAAGAAAGTTCGATAATACTGAAAGACAAATTCGTTTTTTAGAAACCGTTTTACAAAAACAGGACAGCCATATACCTCTCACTTCGTATGATTATCTTATAGCTTCTCCGACTACCGACTATTCAAGCTCGTTTAGTAGAAACCCAACTACCTCTCAAATTGATGACTTGGTTCAAATAATTGACAGATACGAAACCATCATTAAAGAATTGGATGATACTTTGGAAAATTTAATTGAAAGTGAATCCAATCTTGTTGAAAACAGAATCGTATTAAAAAGCACAAGAAGCTTCTTTGATGGCCGACTCAGCATGGAATTAGTAGACGATAACTCTCCTTTGAAAGATCTTAGAAACTCCTTTGATGAAAATGATAATCTCTTACACGAAGAAATGGAATTAGAAACTGGCTTATTAGGATCTGTTGCTGCTAGTAGTAGCGGAGTTACTCCTGCTACTAGATCTAATGAAGTCAATATAATGGGCTCAACCATGAGCTTCATTAGCGGTACTATTGCAAGCGATAAGTACTTCACCTTGCAAAAAATTCTCTGGAGAGTATTAAGAGGTAATCTGTACATCAACTATGTCCCTATTGACGAACCTTTATTTGATAAAAAGACAAAGGAGCCAGTCCAGAAATATACATTTTTAATTTTCACTCATGGGGAGAACTTAATTAAACGTTCCAAGAGAATAGTAGAATCGCTAGATGGTACTATCTATGATATAGATAGTGATTATGATGTTTTCAAGCAACAGATCGACGAGATCAACGCCAAATTATCCGATTTGGATGAAGTTTTAGGTCATACTAAAGATAGGTTAACTTTAGAGTTAAAGGAAATTGGAAATCATATAGAAAGATGGAAAATAGATATAAAGAAGGAAAAATCAATAAATAATATCCTGAATTTATTTAATTATGATCAAACAAGAAGATGTCTTATTGCAGAAGGCTGGGTACCTAAAGCTGACTTACCACTTGTCAAACAGGCATTAAGAGACATTACTGAGCGTTCTCAAACCGACATTTCTTCGGTTATCAATGAGTTGCATACGAATAGAACGCCTCCAACTTACCACAAGACTAACAAGTTAACTGCATCTTTCCAGTCTATTATTGACGCCTATGGTGTTGCCACATATCAAGAGGTGAATCCAGGGTTAGCATCAGTTGTCACTTTCCCATTCATGTTTGCTATTATGTTTGGTGATGTCGGCCATGGATTTATCATGTTTTTGGCAGCTTTAACTTTAGTATTGAAAGAGAAAGCGATTGGTAAAATGAAAAATAGAGATGAAATATTTGACATGGCTTACACGGGTCGTTACATCCTACTACTAATGGGATTATTTTCAATTTACACAGGATTTTTGTACAATGATTTGTTTTCAAGATCAATGACATTTTTCAAAAGTGGTTGGAAGTGGGTTGAAAATGATGGCAATTATGTGGGTGAGCAAACTGGTGTTTACCCAATCGGGTTAGATTATAAATGGCATGGAACAGACAATAACCTATTATTCACCAATTCTTATAAAATGAAACTATCCATCCTTATGGGTTTTATACATATGAGTTACTCATTTATGTTTTCATTAGTGAACTATAAGTTTTTCCGCTCTAGGGTTGATGTTATTGGTAATTTTATTCCTGGTTTATTATTCATGCAATCAATATTTGGTTATCTATCACTAACCATTGTTTACAAATGGTGTGTTGATTGGATAGCAATTGAAAAACCAGCTCCTGGTTTGTTGAATATGTTAATCAATATGTTTTTATCTCCAGGTACTATTGATGCACCACTATACAAAGGCCAAGCTTTTGTTCAAATTGTATTGATCTTAATTGCTCTAGTTTGTGTTCCTTGGTTATTATTATACAAGCCTTTGACTCTTCGCAGACAGAATAGCCAATCAATTGCATTGGGTTATAATGACTTAAACGAGCAGAATCATCTTGATTTGTTACAGCAGCATGAGGATACAATTACAGGAGATTCCTCACCAACGACAGCAAGTGTAAGCGATTTAACATCTCAAAATGATGACGATTTCTTTGTGATTCAGGATTTTGAAGAACCTGAAGAAGAGTTCAATTTTGGTGATGTGATGATTCACCAAGTCATCCACACCATTGAATTCTGTCTAAACTGTGTATCGCATACTGCCTCCTATCTTAGATTATGGGCACTATCATTAGCGCATAATCAATTGTCTGCAGTTTTATGGGATATGACGATATCCAATGGATTTATTTCCTATGACGAAGGTTCATACAAAGGGGTTATTATAATTTACTTTCTTTTTGGAATGTGGTTTGTACTGACGGTGTGTATCCTTGTGGTGATGGAAGGTACTTCTGCAATGTTGCACTCTTTGAGATTGCATTGGGTTGAAGCCATGTCTAAATTCTTTGAAGGTGAAGGATATGCATATGAACCTTTTTCCTTTTATCAAGTTTTAACTACTGAGATTGATACCGTGTAAGTTACATAACTTACTCAACTTTACTTTACTTTACATTACATTACATACACTAAGATTAAAACTTTACATGCACAAAATTTAATTACACTTCCTAAAAGGGAAATTTGTAAATACTTTTAACTTAAAGCTGCGATTTCATCCATGAGAAAAGTAAACAAGAAGAGGTATATTTATACGCGATGTAATTAATACTTTATAACGTTGAATTAGCAACTTAGAGGAGTGTGCAGTAGAGACATATACACACCATGCACCGAGTGTCTATGTCCAATATGAGGGCAAGTTCAACTGACCACAACCAGAAAATAAGAAGCAGCAGGTCATCACATCATCTTCAAAGAAAAGCATCGAGCATATCAACAACCAATACACATGAAAAGAAAGGACGAAAGAAAGATGCCTTTGAAAAATTTCTAGAGAGCAATCAAACTGTCATTATTTCATCTTTGAACCAACTAAGACATAGCATCTTATGCGAAGGATTACCAAAATCGGATAATGTTGATGGTTGTTTACTTTGTCCATATAGAGTTTATGTTTGGTCTATTTTGCTTCGAGCTCCCACCATTTCAACCGAGGAATACGTAGAGTTGGTTCACAGGGGAGAATCGAACGCTTACGGCAAGATTTTAAATGATTGCTTTAGAACATTTAAGAAGGATGAAGTGTTCAGTTCAAAAGTTAGTGAAGGTACACTTGTGAGAGTGCTCAATTGTTATGCACTGGAAATAGAAAACAATGAGTCAAGACATGAATTTAATTTGTCCTCATATGTACAAGGAATGAATATCTTACTTGCTCCTATATCGTACATTGCAAAGAGTGAACCTGAATCATATTCAATATTTTGGAGACTACTAGTCAAGTACATACCAAGGTATGTTGTGCCCAATCTTGAAGGTGTATCAGATGGTGTCAAACTAGTGGATCTTGTTTTAGAAATAGTGGACTTGAAACTGTACAGCTACCTAAAGAGTAAAATGATGCTAGCAAATATTTATGCTTTTCCTTCAGTGTTGACTTTGAGCGCTTGCACACCACCGTTGAATGAAGTACTAGAATTATGGGACTTTTTATTCGCATATGGGTGTCATATTAATATTTTCTTCATCGTGGCTCAGGTTGTTTTGATAAGAGATCAATTGCTGATTAGTGAGAACCCAATGACCTTACTGCGTGAGTTACCACTTATAAATTCCAAGAAGGTCATACGATTGGCTTTGAGTTTTGTCAAGCTGGTTCCAGAAGACCTCCACGATTTGATTGTTAGACATCTTTGGGATGCTTCAGTATCCAATCAAATCAGTGCCTATGTAATTTGAAAAAGACCAAATGTTTCTTATAGACATCCATATACATATATAAGCATTCAATAATACCCATATACGCTAATTTATACCCATTACTTCCTTACCCATCATTTTATCCTTACCATGTATGGGTATATCACAAATGTCAACTATGACAGGGTGCGAGGGGTGCAGTAGCAAAGAGGCCTCTTCTACGTGGAACAACATGCAGATTTGAAATTGGAGATATGGTTTATCAAGCCCACCCTACAATCGTACACTTAAAAACTATGTATATTCACATTGAAGAAGACCATATCAAGTTTTGCAAGGAAGTCTTATAATTTCAAGTTGCTGTTGTAATGAGCTCATCCCATTTATCTCCAGGGGCGTCTCCTGTATCCCCGTCATCTCCATCAGGTTCGCAGAGACTGCATTATTCTCCAAATAATCCATTTCTAAACATGGTCAACCAAAATACCAATAATGACGATGTTGAAAGCCTAAACCTGAGTCGATTGAATATATCGATTCCAGGAGGAAACACGGATACCAGAACTACTCATACTAATGCTGATAACAGCAACATAAGTGACCTGCAATCGCCCGTTTCAACTACCTCTGACATCCCTTCTATTCATATCATTGATGCTAATGGTACGGAAACTGAATCTTTGGCTAGTCCTGCTGCCCCGCCATTACCTCCTCTTCCACCTAGATCCCATTCTCATCAGTCATTACTTGATATATACCACAATCAGACGCCAGCTCCATTATCAGAAACAGAAACGCAACAAGCTCATGAACAAACTCAAGAGGCTATTCAGACTAGTGAGCCCACATCGAATTCCTCTCTATACGGTTCCCAGACAATTAATTTATCTCCAGAAGAATTAAGAGCACAGATAGCAAGGGAAGATGAAGAGTTGGTAGCTTCATTACCGCCATCACCAAACTACACAGCGTTGCCATCGCCTGGTGAGATAAGCGTGCCTAACCGTCATGCCATTGACCCAGTGACGATCAATGATAACCAGCCTGACGAAGAGCCTCCAGAATATAGTGAAATGTCTGCTGATGTAGCCCAGTATGTGATGAGACCCCAATTTTCCGCTACAGGTGGTGATTCTGCAACCTCAAATGCCAATCCTCCTTTGCCTCAAAGACCAACACATTACCCAAGACCCGAGGGGCCACCGCCGGCAATGCCACAAAGACCCCCTCAGAGACCTCAGAGACCATCACCATCAAGGCCAGGTGATACATTACCCAGCTCACATAACATATATACTAGGCCGCCTATCAGCCCTCCTTCGCAAAGATACCAAAGGCCGACGCAACCTCCTCCAACACCGCAACCAATTACAACAAACCATGCTTCAAGTAGTATGTACCCTGGAAACGTCACAGCAACGTATAATAATCTTTTATCGCAACAGAGACCAAGGCCTTCTACATCCCCACGCCGCAATTGATTATAGACAAACAATAAGAATTTTCGGAATTTGAGTATAATACATACATACATAATATATACACTGACTGATTAATACAATTCTAATTCGAAATCATTTTCTGAAAAATAGCGTACAAACACAGTTCTTCCCGAGAATGTCTTACCTGCTAGACCATTCATAGCATTTGTAGCATCTTCTACATTGGCGAACTTCACATATACTTTACCTAAACCAGGCTCATTCAATTCAGGAGACCATACCTTAAAATCTTGACTTGGTTGCGGAATGATTACTTTTTCAACAACACCAAGTTTGGAACACTCCTCTCTGAAAGAAGCAATTATGTCTGCGTACTTTGCAGGATCAACAAGTTCGCTTACCAAGATACAATTCATGAATTGTAAAACATTGGATGGTTCGTGGGAAGTCACATTTGCAGCATCTTCATTCAAATTTAATAGCATTTCAGAAGAAAATAATTCAGTTTGTAAATATCCTTTGACAGAAGAACATGGCAAGGTGGCTTTGAATTGGTGGTCATCTAACACGATGTTGGAAATAGCTTGCACTGATTCAGTAAGCTCCGTTGCTGAACTGAGATCAAACTGCAAAATTGCAAAACCTTTTCCATCTTGAGAAAATTTATCAGTTGGATAGTAAAATGATTTCAGTTTGTGAATGCCAGTCAACTTTTCCATTATTTCATCTGCGACTGATATAACGGATATATTAGAGACGAGTATCAAATCAGAATGCTCTACAATAGACTTGGAGGTTGAAGTGGTTTCAATATTCTGTTGTGCTTGAGGTTGAAAACCAATATATTCTTCTGGTCTTGATAAGATAACAGTTGAATTATCAAATTTCTCAATAGGTTGATCATTTAATCCGAAGAGTAATGTAGCAAATACAGTCTTAGATGTTTCCAAAATTAAAGAATTATTAACAACATTCAAACTTGAAATGTAAGTAATTTCGCTAGGCTCATAATCATCTTCACTATTACCATTCTTTTCGTGTTGTTTATCTTGCTCAAGTTCCAAAATAACGTCATCGGGTAACACCATACTTTTCAAAAAAGTTTCAAAGTAATCCTTGATATCACCAACTCTATAAATTTTAGGATCTAATCCATTTATAATGAGTATTCTAGATGTTCTCGAGAACAAAGGTGAGATCTTTGTATTGTCAGGAAATCCGTTAGCTTCACTCTTTGGCTTGAACTTGTTTAAGATTCTTTTGACCTCAGTCGCATCAAGATTTTTAGCCGGAGCACCAGGAGCAGGAAACAGCCCTGATATTTTCGCAGTCATAGCTGATGACCCTTCGTATCCTCCGCTAGACGGCACCACTCCCCACAATGACCTTCCCCTTGAAAGTTCGTTCAATGGGACCACATTGGTTAGGTTGTATCTTGGACTTGCATTCCTATTATCGTAGTTATTATGTTTGTGAGATTGACCACCTACATCTCGTCTTTGATCATATTGTCGTTGACTATAGCTTCCCTTGTCGTCCCTTTGATTCCTTTGATTCCTTTGATCCCGTTGATCTCTTTGGTCTCTATGATCTCTATGGTCCCTGTGGTCCCTGTAATCTCCCTGGTCCCTATTACCTCTATAATCTCTATGACCTTTAACATGATGTCTAGGATCCTTATCACGACTATTTCCGTTGTGTAAATCGTCTCTCGACCTATATTCTCTTCTATGATTAGACGAAGGACCAGAAGGCAAAGATCCACTTCTTGCAGGCTGGTGTGGTCTCCTATTATCATCGTCACTAGGCTTGGTCCTCTCTCTTTCCTTCCGAGCGCTTTCCCTTCTCTCGTCAAAAACTAAATAAAATATAAGTAAGTTAGTAAAAGCGGGTGATCATAAAATGTAAGTGAGCATTTGGATGCTGCAACGGTTTACATACAACTCATGGTGACCTTATTATACTATAATGTAGAAATCTCGCCAACACTGTGCGCATATATGTCTAGTAGTTGAGCTGTAAAAGTCACTCTTGGAGTGATATCTCTTTTAAATTGTGTCTAACAGTCTTTAACTTTAACAAATCAAGCTGCGCAAAAAATTGTTCACGCCCCCGAGAAAACGAGACGAGTCGACAGAGCACAGGACAAAGTGTCCTAAACTGAACTTTGTCAACATTTCATACTTATGATCCCAGCTGCTCCATGGACTGTGAAGCCCAGTTACTTGTGTTTTCATTTCTACAACTGTTCTATACTTACCTCTTCGGGAGAAACATCATGAAGGTTTTAGGATTATTCACTTTCTTACTGCTTTGGCAGCAATGTTTGTGTGCAGTTCTAGGAATAGATTATGGTGAAGAATACATAAAAGGTGCCTTAGTTGGTCCTGCTGTCAACTTTGAGATTCTCTTAACCGTCGATTCTAAAAGAAAGGACACATCAGGGATAGCGATTACCGAAGTTCCAGGGTCCAAGTCATCAATCCAAAGATCATATGGCTCCAGTGCAATTAGTACATGTATCAAAAAACCTGAATCATGTCTTTTGAATTTAAAGTCATTGCTAGCTAAGTCAATCGACGACACAGCTACATCCAAGTACTTAAAAAGACATCCAGGTGTTAATTTGGTTGACTCCGGCTCTAAAAGAAATACAGTTGCCTTCAAAGTCGGTAAAGAAGCTTCTTTTCCAGTTGAAGAAGTCATTGCAATGAATTTTGAGGATTTGAAAAATAGAGCTGAAGCTCATCTCAGCACAGCTATCTCAGGAGGATATGTACCCGTTGATGATGCTATAATTACCGTACCAGGCTATTTTACACAAGCTCAGAGAAGTGCCATTATTGATGCTGCACAAATTGCTGGTTTGAATGTTCTCGGTTTAATAGATGATGGTATTGCCGTTGCGTTAAACTATGCTTCTTCCAGATCCTTTGAAGAAAGCAAACAATATCATTTAATCTATGACATGGGTGCTGGATCAACCAAGGCTACATTAGTATCTTTCTCTCAAAACGGTACTGTTTTAAATGTTGAACAAGAAGGTTACGGATTTGATGAAGAATTAGGTGGTCAGTTGTTCACCGAAACAATCAAAGATTTATTGATGACCAAATTCTTAGCCAAATATCCGAAAATCAAAGAAACAGAATTATTAAAGAGTCACAAAGCCATGAATAGATTATGGCAGGCTTCTGAGAAGGCCAAGTCTGTCCTGAGTGCCAATTCTGAAACTTTAGTTTCAATTGAATCATTCTTCGACGATATTGACTTCAAAAGTACTATTACCCGTGAAGAATTTGAGGAACACAATATCGATCATATGGAAAGAATTACAAAACCGATTTTAGATGCCTTACGTGATTCTCTGGCAACTGGTCTTGAAATAAAAAACTTGACTTCTGTGATTTTAGCAGGTGGATCAACAAGAGTTCCATTTGTCCAACGTCATTTGAGTACTTTAGTTGGATCTGAACTAATTTCTAAAAACGTCAATGCCGATGAAGCAGCTGTTCTTGGAGCTACTTTACGTGGCGTCCAATTGTCAGGTATTTTAAAGAACAAGGAAATTAATTTGATTGAAAGATCAAGCAAGAGTTTTAGTATCAGGTATGAAGTTGAAGATATCTTTGTTGACAGAGCTGTATTTCCCTCCAATACTATCACTCCAAGAACAGGTTTTGTCGAAATGGAGCAATTAGCTAACTCATTTGACGATTTTATTGTTGAGCTGTACGAAAATGGTGAACTGTTTTCTGAATGTAAGATATCATTAAACAAGAGATTTAACGGTACTTCATGTCCAGGTGGTTTGAAATATGCAGGTAAGCTTAGTATTGATGAGAATAAATTTTATAAGATTGAAGATGTTTCAGCTTTATGTTTCCCAGCTATGGATTTCACTGAAGAAGATATTGAAAAATACGGACTAGATCAAGAGTTCCTTTCAAATGATGTAATTGAAAATGTACTGAAACCCGAAACAGTTGTTTTCCAACCAAAAGACTTGAAATACATTAAATACAAGCCAATGACTGCTTCTGTAAGACAAAAATCTGTATTGAGGCTGAGGGAATTAGCCAAAGAAGATACAAAGAGGTCAATCAGATCCGAGGCTATCAATAATTTAGAAGGTTCATTATATAGCTTGCGTGGATACATTGAAGATGAAGAAGTTTTAGCTAAAGGTCCACCTAACATGATTCAAGAAGCTGGTGAAAAAATCACTGAGTATTTGGAATGGTTAGATTATGATTTGGATGATTCTGTGAAGTTGAAGGAAATTGAAGACAAGTACGATGAAATTAGAGTATTAAAGATCAAGATCGATAGTTACTTAAGAGTTGGGGATTCTTTACTGACTCGTGAAGAGATGACTAAACTAGCTGAAAAAGCAGGTAAGACGATGTATGAGATTCAGGAATTCATGCTAACTATGTCTGAAGATGCTGAATCCATTAGACAAAATTTCACTACAGCTAAAGTTAATTTCGAAGAAGCTAATAAGTCTATCAAGATGAAGAATGTGGAAGAAGTGAAAGAGGAAGAAATCAGTGAGCTCTTCACTAACTTGAATAGAATTCTCGATGAGTTAGAACCTAATTTAGAAGACGAGACCAAATTTGAGCAATTTGCCAAAGACAGGGAGAATCTTTTCAAACATAGAGAAGTCTTGAGCGATAAAGTTGAGACTTTAAGTAAAATTTTGAAGACCTTGAAGAACATGCATAAGCAACGTATCAATTCGTTGAACTCTCATTTAAACAAAGTATTGAAAAAGAGAGAAAGAAAAGCGGTCAAAGCTGAATCTCAAGCTGAAGCTGAAGTTGAAACTGAGACTGAATCAGCAACTGCTACCTCTATCACTTCAACTGCTTCTACCACTTCAAACAATCACGATGAGTTATGAATTATATAAATCTATTTACTAAATCACGCCCACCCTATAGGGCAACTAATAATAAAACTACTTTTCAAAACATTTGATCTTCAACCACGACTACATGTAATAGTATGTATAAACTATGCCACAGATGTCAAAAAGCTAACTTACTAACCCAAAGTAGGACTAGATAATCAGTACTTTATAACTATAGCTGTACATCAAAGGAGATATAAAGCTTAGATAGGTTTCTGGTAAATTAAAAACTACTGAGGTTCAGTACATCGCTATTGCGGAGCTTAGGGCAAAAGACAAATAGATGCTTACAAAAAACAAAAAATTTCTTTAACTAAACTAATAATTAGTGGTGCCGTAAAATCCCCTGCGCTGGATTTGAGCCTGATCTGACGAATAGTTGTCCAAAGCTATACCCAATTTTACAAAAGACAATTCACTCAATTGATTATCATCAACCAAAATGTCTTTGTAAAAGTTGCCATAAGTTTCATTGGTTTCGAAGGCTTTGTGAACCGCTTGTAAAATAGAACTTTTTTCATTAGCAGGTGTAATTAATTCCAACAGGTTCAAGTTTTTAACTGCCTCTCCAATCACTTGCCTGGTGGTTACGCTAGAGTTATAATTTGAGAGTATACCAACTATCATGTCTGGGGTGTATTCAGTACCATTGACAAAATCCCTTCTAAACTTAACAAGGATTTGATCAGCACTCCACAGAAATAAACTGTTGTAACTTGAAAAGTAAGAATACTCAGCAAAAGAAGGATTTGTGTAACAGCTATGTAATGCCAGCTTTAAAAAATTCTTCAATTTGGTGTTGTTTTTAAATTTGTCAGAAATAGTGTGTGTTCCTTGTATAAAAATATCAGCTTGTAAATCAATTAACATCTGACAAAGTCTGTAGTACCACCAGATACCATTTGCCTCATGATCTGCGTCACCTAAAACGAGACGCATGTTTTGCACAAGATCATTGGAAGACAGAAAGATATCATTATCCTCAAAAAAAGTTCTTTTTGAATCTTGCAATTCTTTGCTGACTTGACTGGCTATGGATAAATTCTCAAAATTTATTGTAGTACTACGCATTGGTTTATACTGAGGATTAGGATGACTGGCTAAATCCCCATTGATAACAACTGGCATGTATTTCATACTAGGGTCATCCAGGACAAGTTTTTTATTGCCTTGGAAATATGGATTATAAACTTCGTGGCTGACTCTTTCACCATCTGGCAAATTAATGACTTCAGTTTCGATACTGATAATACGTCCGTTGACTACTACTGCGTTTGGGGTTTGACTTGAAGGGTCTGGAAATTGCAATGAATAGTTAGACATCTCGAACTTTGTATTTTTTGATTAAGCAAATGTGTTTTTATTCTCTGATTTTGTTTTCCAGTATGCACACTAAGTTTAAAACACCTAATATTCAACCAGCTGTTAAATTGTATACGAATATATATATATATATTCCACAGTCATAGGGTGTTCTGACTACCATTTTTGAAAAAACCGCCAGAGCCATCATTTTTAGAAAACAGTCTTTAGGGCAGTGCAGTGGTCGATAGACGCACTTTTTTCTTCTTGGGAGTTGAGATTGACACTGGCAATAAAATTAAAGTATAGTGTATCATAAAGGTATAGCAATTAGCATCTATAGTCACTTATAGATTATCCCAACAGACACCATAAAAACCACTTATTGCAGTAGCTTACACACACAATCACATATACCATGTTTGGACTTGGGACTTTGTTTTACTGTATGTTTAATTTGATTTCATTACAGCAAAAAGCAAATCACGGCAAAGAAAACAACGTGTTTCATACGTACATACGTGATTGATATAGATACATAAAGATTAACAAAGGCAATATCATACTAACATTAACATAACTTCCCTTTTGTTGATTCTATCACAGTCGTACTATTTTCAGTTAACTCCATAGCAATCTTAAGTGAAGACCGTTTTTTGAATCGTATAGGATGGACCACAAAATCAAACAAAAATGATCCTAGTTCAGTATCGGGATCAGGATATGCAAATGCATATGGAAATGGAATATACGATATGAATGGTGGTTCAAATGCTGAAGAAGGTATCAAATACAAATTAATAAATTTAATTAATGCTATTAGAACACTTCTCAGACTTCCTTTAATATTGGCTAATATCATCGTTATAGTTTATGAACTTGTGTTGGGTTGATCACTATCACCATCTTACTACGCTACTTTATTATGTACATATGTATATACATATACAAATAACTTTAATGTATTTGTTTGATACGTTTTTTTTGGTAAGTGAATAGTAATTAGTAAAGTCAATATATTGAATGGACGATGGTGGCCAAAATATAAATAAATAAATATAAGTAAATAAATAAAATAAATAAATGGATAATAAATAAATAATCAACTTGGTAAGTAAGTAAGTGGTTCATGAATGGATCACTTCACCTCAAGTTTAAGAAATTATCCAAGATTTCAAAGCTTTCAGAACCGTCATTAAAACCCCAATCGAACAAATCTCCGATATTCTTCTTACCTTGATCCAATAACAACTTCTTATAAGTGATTATGGTATCATAAATCAAGATGAATTGACGTAAATTCTGAACCATTGAAACACGTTGTTGTCTAAAAGAATTCACAATATCGTAAATAATATCTTTATCAGTTGGGATGATGTTCTTATAGGCACCATTGCCGCTAATACCTGATAACTTAGACAGGACTTCAATACATGAGTCAATGGAACAGAAAACACCGGTTCTTCCACATCCTGCTGAACAATGTACAAGAGTTAAATTCTCAGGGTTGCTCATTCTATTAGTGTCCGCTAATTTTTGCAAAATGTATCTCTTTAATGATATCAAAGAGATTAAATCTTCAGGCTTGATTAAAGCCCCATAATCAGGCCATGAAAGAATTTGAATTTGGAAGACTTCCTGGATATACAACTTCTTAGTTTTTGAATCTTTAATCTTCAATTGCAACCTTCTTGCGATACATTGACAATCTGTATTAGTGGATAATTTGAAATCCTCTAACGTCTTCAATACAGATACTTTAATTTTCAAATTATTGCTTGTATAATTACCGGGTTCCCAAAATGGTGCACATTTTTCTAAATTGTGTTCATGTTGAGCAGTCAATGAAACAACAAATTGAATATTGTGATCAATTACAACTTTCCAGAAATCACCAATGGTTTCATTTAAAGGACCTTGTGTTGCAATATAATTCAAATTGGTATGATAGGCATGCAAATATGAAGCGTTAATGTATGACGATTCGGGATCTAATTCCTCATCTTTACAATTAATCATAACATTTTTGTTCGAGTTATTCAAGAGTTCAACGTCTTCGTATTCGTAATCGCTTTCTTCATTCGATGAATCTACGATATTAACCACACTGGGTTTTTTAATCTTGACTCTGGAATGTTCAAATGGGAAAATATCTTTGTATCTGTTTTTATTACCTAATTCAACACCAGTTTTAAAACATGGTAACTCTTCCTCACCTTCTGTTGAGTCTTTAGTCTTTGATGACTGTGCTATAACGGGACTTCTGGTTGCTGATGAAGGTGGGGACAAAGAAGCTGCTGAATTAGGCGGTAGCATTTGATTTGATTTCTTGAAATTAAGTACTTGGTTCAATCTATTTCTTTCTGCGATTTGTAAACTATTGAAATTTTCACTTAATTTAGTCGCACCTTGATCATTATCAATAACGTTATTCAACCATGGAGGAAGAATCTTGAGTAATGGGCTAGTTAATTGAGTGGTTAGTTTTATTGATTTGTCTGGTTTATCATCTAATATTTGATCGTGGTTGAAAGTTTTAAATTGTAATGGCATGGATGAGAAATCAGGGAGTGCAAAATGGCTTAAACCAGTGATTGGGGTTTTTGTGAATTGAAATTGGAATGAGTTCAAAGATGAGTTATTTGGCGTAGTTAACATTGAAACTGGTGATTCATTATATGATGATGAAATCGTAGATGATGGCGAGCACCCCATTGAGGTGTTATTGGGTATCTGAAGTAATTGTTGTTGTTGTTGTTGTTGTTGCGGTTGTTGCTGTTGATGCTGTTGTTTTTGATCTTGCTGTGTATCTGCGGGGAAGTGAAACTGACTTATATTACTTAACGGTCCGGTTTCTACAAAAGAGTCATGCGATCCTTTAAACTCATTAAAGCCTCCTTCTAAAACATACAATTTATCATTTGGCCATGCTGGAGAATCAATAAATTTTAACAGTAAATTTTTGATCAATAAAGTTGAGTTATTCGCAGAATTAGTGTTGTTGTCATAAAAAACAAGCTTTGGTAATTCAACTTTCTCTCCAATTGAATTATTTCTTTCAAAATATTTACTAAATAACCATTTTTCATCATTGGTTAAAGTTGATATACATCTTTCTAGATTGAACGTGGCACGTCTTAGTAATGTTGAAGGTAGACATAAATTGATAGAGTTTTTGATATGGTTTTTACAATAATCCTGGAATGGTCTAACATCAATAATAATATAATCGTTTAAATTATCATAAGTGTTAATTTGATTTGATTCAATGAGTTCAGACAATTCTTCAGAAGACATAACTGAGCATTCTTTAGGTAGTGAAATCTTCGCAGTATCTTTCAACCTATTCATATTCATATTCATATTCATATTCATCTTAGTAGGGCTATTGGTATCGATATTAGTCAAGTTTCTTCTTAGATTCAAATGCATGTTGCTGAATTGTTGGGTATTATTATTATTTGTATTTTCTGTGTTATTAGTGACTGTGGTATTTCTGTTATCATCATTATTAATATTATTATTGTTGTTGTTGTTGTTGGAAGGAAAGGTATCATCTATAGGGGTGCTACTATTATGGATTGGAAATTCTGCAATAGTTGCCGAGATAGGCATTGGTGATTGACGATTTCCATTATGACTGTGAGCATTATTACTGATGTTAGCATTGTTATTATTAGCATTGCCGGATGTACTACCGAACTTATGATTTGAACCAAACTTGATTTCACTTTTAGTAGATCTGTGATGTTGATAACTTCTCGTAACTGAAATCTTTGGTGGTTTCTCTAAGCAGTAATCCAGTGAATTTGTAGTTGACTCCACTGTATTTGTGGATTTAATGGATGCTATAGAGTCATCTTCTTGTTCTTCTTCTTTTATCGAGTTGATCTCAAATAAAGTGTCTGTGGAGCCTATGGAAAGGTTATTTGAAAAAGCAGAAGAAGAAGAAGACGATGATGATGAAGACGATGAAGAGTTGACTAATGTCTGGTCAGATTTTATTGAAGATATGGAATCGAATCTTTTCTTATATGGCGAATATGAAGTTGATTGAAATTTCATGACATTATTATTGGTATTATTTGTGGTAGAAGTAGTAGTGGTAGTAGTATTTGTGGTACTTGTGGTATTTGGCATATGTGTATGTATACTATTATTCATTGAAGAGTTATTAGGTAAGTCATTAGAAACGTGGAAAGAGTGCTGAGCAGAGGTGAAAAAATCGTGATTTCCGTTAGTTGTTGGGGCTGATGTAGTTGACTTCGGTAACGGTACAGGCGATTTAATATCCTGTTGATGAGAAGTAACTGTATTTGCCGTTGTAGTTGTAGTAGTTGTTGTATTTGTATCTATAGTGATATTATTATGCTTGTTAGTCTTAGTCTCGCACAAGGCGTCCTTCTTAGGGAAGACAAAAGGAGAGTCCGAGTGCTTCAATGACATAATTTTAACAAGCGAAAATATATAGATGAAGAAAAAACGCCAAGTTTATAGATACTTTTGTGATATGAGGTGCCTAGAGTTGAACTAATGGGAAATGGGCAGGAGCAATAAATAAATAAAAAAAACACTAAAAAAAAAACACAAGAAAGAAGGTGAAGTTGAAGTAAGTATAGTAATAATAAAATAAGGTGTAAAAAGAAACTGTTTGATAATTTAACGGGCTAGCCTTGGGTAAGTGTGACAGTATATTGATATACTTGGTGGTTGATAGTTGATAATGAATATTGCTCTATTGTGCCAGTACAACTAGTGTCTTGCTTGAGCTTGATATTCAGTTGCTGAATGGAAATGAAAGTATATCAAGGGACTATAAAAAGTACGAAAATGCACGGTAAAACGGTATGTCAAGCTAGTCTGTCTGCCTAGTATGTTTTCAAATCCTGCTAAAAACCCACACACAAACACATACAATTAAAATATATGTAAAAAGAAAAAGGAACAAATATCAAAAAATAGAAACGTGTAAATTTTTTAGCGTGGAAAGAAGGCTTGCTGTAATCGAATGAAGAGGCAGGTTGTGTTTATATGTATATGGCTTATGTATAGCTTATGTGTATATATATAGCTTATGTATAAATGAATAAACAGGTATGTGCGGAAGGGAAAGAATTAATAATGTATTCAGAGCTGTGACGAAGGCCAAAGAGAGCCTAGACTGTCTGACGAGATTGTGATGGGATGCAATAGACATTACACAAGATGCACAAATCTGGCAAGCGACAGGGCATTTATTTATTTATTTATTTATTTAATCATACAAACATACAAATATACACTGTATTGTATCTACACTATACATTAATCTGTAATTAATTCAAAGTGACTACATTAATTAAATGATTCACGTAGCTATGAATGGCTGATAAAATTAATAGCTATAAATAATCATTTTATTATACATAGACTATTTATATATGTATGTATATATATATAAGTATAAATATGTAAGTATAAATATGTAAGTCGACTGACTGATTAATTTATACTTATGCTTATACCTATAGTTATTGCTACTAATTGCAGATCATTTTCCAGCTAATTAAGTAATAATGTCTTGAACATCAATAAAATAGGCCATTTTCGAGTGATTAAATTAAACTGCACGCCGGTGATTGTGAACAGCTAGCTTCTTTAGCTTCTTTAGCTTCTCTAGGGGTTTTTTTTTAATTAGCTAGTTTTCTCTAGCTTTTCCCGTCTGAGTAAATAATAAACTGCAAGGCAGCTGCAAGACCACTGCAAAGCCCGCGCGCTATTACGTCATGGCTATTTATAGACACTGCGCGTGCTTGTATTTTGCTGTGTGCTGTGTGGCTGGAACCTGTTCGCGGTCGGTAATTGGTGCAAACAAAGTTTGCCTCTCTGCGAACACAAAGGGTGCACTTCTACTGCAATAGCTACAGGGTGTGGGGTGTAGAGATGTAAAAGAGTTGTACAGTTGTAATGTGGTTTATTTTTCTCGTCTTGTTAAAGCAGGGTGTAATTGTGATGCAATGTCAGTTGGGCTGGGGTGGCGCATACTTTATTTTTGTTTTTTATTTTATAGATATAGTTGAGGCTAGTGCTAACTACTCAAGCATGCACTAAACTCACATACATACATACATACATACATACATACATACATATATTTATATTGTCGCGTCTGCTACTCCTTTAAGAGCTTCTTAACAGGGAAATTGCATTCAGTGAGTAAAAGCCTTATTATATATGTAATGTATTAAAGTAAACCCTTTATATAATATCTATCTATAAAAATTGTAAATCTATCTATGTGAGACCCTGCAGTGGAGTTTCAAAATTCATGGATGTTTTAGCATTATTATTATCTTCTTGTTGAAATATTTTTAATATACCTGCACGAGTATAATCACTTCTTTTACCATGACCAGAATAATCATTTTCTTCACTTTTTGCTATCCTTAAATATAATTTTTTCTCTTTTTTTAATAATTCCTCATTTGAATTTAAGTATTTTGAAAAATATTTTAAATCTTCATTTGTATTTATTAAATTTTGTAAATTAATTGAATTTTCAATTCCATTATAAACTTCAATATCATTCATTAATAATGAATATCCACTAAGTTTATTTGCTGGTGTTATAATATCACCATTAAGATATTCATCATCATTATTATCACTTGGATGATCTTCCCAATGTACTACCCAATTCTCAAAAGATTTAAATTCAGGTGGTTTAATATCACCTCTTGGATCACCTCTTAATAATGATGTACTTGTCTCTAAAATTGATGCAAATCCCCATCTTGCTATACCATTAATTAATAACCCGTATAATAATCCTTGGAAAATCATAGCTGTTATACCTTTTGTCTTGGTTCCAATAATTAATATCATAGCTAATATATAATGATGAATTCTAAGATTTAAATGTGGTAAATTTCCTAAAATTATTAATACCATAATTAAACTTAAATAAATCACTAAATTTTTCTTAAATTTACCAGATTCCCATAATTTATAACCTTGAATTATAGAACAACTTATAATGAAAATTATAATACCTAATGTGGCTATAATTGAACCAGGTTGAGTTGTTATATCTTTAATTGTTAATCTATCCACAGGTAATCTATCAAATGTAACATTGTTTAATATTCCTAACCAATAACAATTATACCATAATCCAACTTTCAATATTGGAGAATTAGGAAATGATAATGAATATGAAATAATTAATTTCCATAATGTATAAATTATAAATACACAAGGTAAAAATCTTTCAAACCCTTTAGATATTAATGATGGAAGACTATCTTTATTTAACACATCAATGATAATTGGAGGATCAAAACTTAATATAATGGACCAAAACCCTATTATTGACATCGTGGTAAATGCAACTAATGAATTAACATCAAGATACATTATAATCAAACCCATTAAATAATTAATCACAAATACATTAAACCTTGTATCGTAACTATTAAAAATATAATCATTTGAAGAAGTCGCAGTAGTTTCAATAAATCTAAAACTTGATGGGAAAACACTATCAAATTCAACTGAGTCCATAGAATTACTAAAACTTGCTCCTTTTGAACTGGGGAAACTCATTTGTTCACCACTAAACAATACTCTTGCGCATCCTCCATAAATTGGTGAAATTACACCTGCGTGAACAGCAGCTCCACATGGGAATGAATCTGATCTATATGGTTTAGATAAAAATTTCACCTTGTCTCCATTATCCAAAACTACAGTTTCCTGTTTTTCATCACCATCAATGAGTTCCCCACCACCAATATAAAATCCTCGATATTTTATAACTTGATCACCAACGGGGATATCAGAATATGTTAAACTATCCATATCACATAATGCAGGACATCGGAATATAACTTCACGATTAGTAAAAGGCATACAGTTTTTACCATTTAATCCACAATTAGAATTTTTCCCCTGCCAAAATAAACTTGATTCACGACAAGATAGTGACATTATACTTGTAGTTTCAATCACTTCACCAGTATTTGAATCTACTTTATTATAAGTTGGTTCTTTAGTTAAATGGTCAATTAGACTCATATATATCACAATACCCCAAACCAAATAATAAACCATTAGATATATGAATCTTCTTAACACGCTATAGTTTTCATTATACCAAATTGGATATTTTTCTAATCTACTTATCCCGAATCTATCAATCTTATAAAACCAATCAAAATGCTTATCTTGTTTAATGTTATAAGGACCATTAAGTAACCGTACAAAGAAATAAATAATATGTCTTCTTAACCCACCACGCAAACCAGTGACTTCTTCTTTACGCAAATTAAAATCAAATCCAGTTGATTCATCTTGCTCTAAATCAATATTAAAATCATTTAATTCAATAGAATCCGAAGCCGATCTAGTGGAAGCCGATCCAGTCGATCCCGAAGACTGCGAAGATGAAGTATTTGGTGATGTATTCAAAAAGCCCTTCAACGTCTCCATCACCTTGAAACCTTACCCAAGCAAAAAAGCAAAAATAGATTATAAACCAGCTATAACCCTATAAAAATGGGACACAAGATAACATATATATATATTTAGTAAGTATATCGTGTGAGACTAGGATACTTCGGTAAACTAGCTTTTATCTTCTATATGGAACTAAGCAACACAGCCTTATATATGTTGAGTCGATCGTCTCTATTTTTCAGGTACATATATAATTTTATCCTTTATATAGGATATTATAGTTGACACCTATACAACAACGAGCAATCATGCTGTTTAATGGGTAGTAATATATTAAACAAAGTGGCTCAATTTAAGTTAGTTTATTGGATGATTAATAGTATTAAATATATGTATATATATATAAATTATGGTGATCTTGTTTTAAAATACACTTGCTGATGGGAAGCAAAAACAAAAAAAAAAAATTAAAAAAATTACATGTATAATCTAATATCTTTCTCTTTTATTATTCATTGTTTAATCTGTTTTTTGGATTCTTTTTTTTTTATGTTTTTTTGCTAAGAAAAAAGTTAATTAGTTAATTAAGTAGGTTAGGAAATGGAGAAAAAAAGTTATTGAGAAAGTTTGATGACTTTAAATTAGATCGACTAATATGGTTTATATGGGAAAGCACATCCTTCTCTTTTAGATAATCTTGATTCTGTAATTTCCGTTTCTTCTTCTTCTTCTTGTTGTTCTTGTAAAAATTCTTCTGATTCAGCAGATCTTTTCACTCTTCTATTATTCTTTCCAGCAGCAGCAGCAGCGGCTTCTGCTTCTTCTTGTTTTCTTAATCTTTCAATTTCATTTGGATCAGGACCTTCATAACCTTCCATACCTGGTTTAATTTCACCTTGACCATTATTTTTCCAAGAACCACCAAAATGATGATGAATATAACAATATTTACCACAATTATTCTCTTTATCTTCTCTCATTGCAGATCTAGGATAAATCACAACATCATCAACCATTACTGGTGCTCTTAAACCTGCAAAGAATTTCCAATTAATGACTTCATCTTCATCTGTTTCAGGACCATATAATTCACCATTTATATCTCTTCTATAATCAATATCAATAATAGTTGGGTTTTCAATTGAATTTAAATGAGCATAAATAGTATCTGTCCAAACAACAGGACCTGTCCATTCCATGATATCAACTGATGCACATCTATCAACTCCTTTAAAATCCTTATAATAAGCTTGTAATTTATCATTTTTTTTAGCTTGGAATGTAGTTTCTGTAATTTTAGCAATTAATTTTCTCAAGACTGGATGTCTAGCTTTTGCTTTAAAAGCCCATTGTTCAAATTGAATTCTTCTAGTCATATAATGAGCCCAATTTTCAACATTAATATCTTCTTCAACACTTACTACAAATCCAACATTTCTATCTGAATCAAACCAAGTATCAACAGGTTTTTCTAAATCAGTATCAATATCAGCATAAACTCCACCATTTAAAAATATAATTAAATATCTTGAAAAATCACTCTTAATAATTTTTTCAGGTAACATTTCAAAAGCTTCAAGAACTTCAGGTACTGTATCTTTAAAATGTAATCTTAAAACATCTAAGATTTCATCATCGGTTAATAATCTATAATTATAAGTTGGATTTTCATTTTTCCATTTATTAACTAAATCCTTTTGAGGGAAATCAGGATCAGTTGATTTAACTCTCCACATTTGCCAAATTGATTTTTCAATTGTTTTTGGAGATTCATCATATGGGAAATATTTAGCTAATCTTTCAGCAGTAACTGCAGCATCATAAGGGTTAGCACCTCTACTTTGAGGATTTAATCTATAAAAATTGTTTAAAGCTTCACTTATGACTCTTTCTTCAGCATTATAGGACCAATTTGTTGTGAATTTAAAAATTACAAAACCTAATATTATACCAATAACAATTGAAAGTCTTTTAAATTTTGCATTTGAAGAGTTAGACGAAGTTATACCTCTATATGGTGAAGTAGTTGATTTGTTCATATTGCTTATCTTTATATATTGGGATATGTTATCAAGTTGATTAAAAGACTAACTATTAGTGTGATTAGTAAATAAACTCTCAGGGAAATGGGGTATGTGTATATTGATTGTTTAGTTTAGTGTATGATAATTGAATGCAAATGCAGCGGAAAATGAATGACAATGAATGAATGTACTTTTTTTTTTGTTCTAAACAAACTACTATAATAACTTACTGGACTATATGTCTGCCCAGATAGTATAATAGTAGATATATTCAAATTTAAGAATGAATAGACCAACCAAACAAACAAATAAAAAAAAAATTAAAAGAGATAAAGAAGAGTGAAGTAACTAAGTAACAGTTTCTTTTTAAGATGTTTTAGTCGATTGGATCAGGGGGATGATTAGAAAGACGAGCGTGTTCACTGAAATCAAAACGACGTGTGAGTAGCCAGTATAGAGCAGATAGCAAGTAGGTTTTGTGCCTCTACGGATTAAGACGCGTGCGTGCTTTGGTATCTATTCCAGTGTATATGGTACCTTAAAAGAAGAACAGATATAAAAGGCAATGAAACAAGCCAAAACTGAACCAACCAAGAAACCACCAAACAACGTGACGGAGCAGTGACGGTGAAAGTGAAAGTGCTTTGCAGCGAACGGGACAGAAAGCGAGAAATTTCACTGAGAGCAGCGAAAGCGAAACTGCTGGAAAGGACTAATTGCGTCGATTTTGTTAGTGATTTTGTTAGTGGTTTTTTTGGGTGCTTGTGCACGACCTTTTTAGGGGGAATTTGGCGCGTCGATCTTTTTGAGCTGCTTTGTTAGCGCTGATCATCTTTATACGGTATATGGTATATGGTATGGTATAGTGTTTATTATGTTCTTCTATGTACAGGTATGTAGTTTTGTGATGTGTATGTGATGTGTATGTGATGTGTTGTGGTGTGCTTAATTGGTTAGCTTAGCTAATTCGGAACTCGTTGACTGATTGACAGATTGACAGATTTACTTGCGCTCAGAAGCTTTCTTCCCCGTAAACGTGGTTCTTCTTCTTCCGCTTCTAGACTTCCTTACGTTCAATCTCTCCTTAATACTAGCACTAGCATTCTTACTACTAGTAACATATTTGTCCTCCGTGAATCTTCCATCCTCTTTAGCATGTTTCTCATAATACTTCTCTATCTTCTCTCTTACTAATCTCATTTCTTCTTGTAAAGATCCTTCATCTCCGTCTCTACTCAACTGATCAGCACTGCTGCTATCATTATTGTCAAATACTTTATTCTCACGACTATTATTATTAGTCAATCCTTTGGCATTCGCACTTTTCTTCTTACTGTTCTTATTGTTCATAAAACTGTAGTTTGAGTACTGATACCTTGTGAGGTTCTTATCCTCCATCTTATCCACTGCTGATCCAGAAACACTATCGTAAAAATCCTCATCATTGTACTCGTCTCCATAATCTAAAACATCATCAAATTCAACATATAATACTGCATTTCTCTTCCCCTTTCCCTTTTTTGCCTTATCAATAGGTAACGTTATTGGTCTGTATCCAGAAAACAATTTATCTAATAATAAATCCTTAGGTTTTAAAGTTATCGTACTTGGAACTTTAGGTAATGAACTAAACCCTTTCTTGGGCTTGACATACTTTGAAACACTATCTTCTGTTTCTTCTTTCGCCTGTATAATATCGTTATCTTGTTTATCACTCTTAACATTAGTACTGCTATTCACCTTATCATTCTCCTTATTACTCATCTGCTGTGTTTGTAAATGTGACTGCACTATCTTCTTATTCGCTTTCAAAGGCGCAGAAGACGATGAAGAGGAAGAGGACTGGTACCTCTGCTGCTGCAAAAATATGCTTTGTGATGTACATGTAATTGTTGATGTGGATGTGGATGTTGAGGGGAATGCTATTGCTCTTTGTAAAAGGCTGCTCTTACTTCTCACTGTGCCCCTTGCAGACGACACAAGAAAGTTCATAATTGGATGATACAGTGTATGTAAAATATCTATACTCCCTGCAGTGCTTTGTAGTGGTATAAATATGTGCAACTGCTATACAGACTTCAGTAGTAATAGGATCATTCACTGTGTATATCCAGTCTATCCCCATCTCTACAGTTTACATATCTAATTCTCTCTCTCTCTCTTTTGCCCTTTCTGACAACAGGGAAAAAATAGTCAGGCTGGGTAGAGCGGGTAACCTTGAAGACGGAACAATACATATATAATATCGTACGGATTTATTATAAATCTTTCATATTACTTTATAAAGCGTGCTTGACAGGGTGTGTGCGGGACATATATACAGTTGACACGACCAAGAGAGCCTATATATACACACATGCAACATGTCTGTGGGGTTCATTGAACAAGATCTGGCGCAGTTTTTGAACAAGTATACCCTCTTATCGCTGTTGCTTTTACTAGTACCGATTTTACTTAAATTTTTCAACTTCGGCTTCGGTATTATCAATAAAGTTGATCATCATCCTGCTTTACAACCTGTCAAATTAAAGTTGAAGGACTCCAATGGTTCCGTGAATGTGCAAGAGTTTATGACTCAAGTGGCTAAAGTGTCTGGCTTTTATCCTGGTACATTGTCTTTCATGAACCCACTATTATGTCATGGGCATTTACAAACTGCTTTTGCTGGAATCAGATCTTTTAGATTTAGCGATGTGTTGTATTTCGGTAGACAATTTATGGTTTTCAAAGATGGCGGAACAGGTGCTTTGGATTACGTTATTTCCAAAGACTTGTACAAGAAACCCAATTATACATCAAGTCAAGTCAAACTGCCCAGAAATACAAGATTATTTGACTCGCAAGAGCTGCATCAGATGGATCAAGGTTCATTAGATGATAAACCTATGATGATCATCTTGCATGGTTTATCAGGCTCGAGTTCTGAAAGTTACGTTAGATGTGTATTAAAAAGAATTCAAAGCGAGTTTATTTGTGTTGTATTGAATTCAAGAGGTTGTGGTATGTGTGAAATCACTACACCTAATCTTTTCAGTGGTTGTTGGACTGATGATATTAGGGAAACTATAGATTACTTACATTTGAAATTTCCTAATCGTCCTTTATATGCCACAGGGTTTTCATTAGGTGGGTCTATATTGGCTAATTATTTGGGTCAAGAAGGTGATAAGTGCCCTTTAACTCAAGCATGTGTAATTGCCACACCATGGGATTTGACTCAATCATTAAATCACATGGCTAACGATTTTATATCTGATAAGATATACTCACCTATGATGACCATACCTTTAAAACAAATGTTAATTACACATTATGATCAATTATCAAAAAATAAAACATTTCGTGAAAATTTTAAAATAGGTTTTGATAAGGTTTATAAACTTGAAGATTTTGATAATTATTTTACAGGCCCATTATTTGGATTTAATTGCGCTAATGAATACTATAGAATGGGTTCAGCAGTTAATAGAATCTATAATATTCGTGTTCCTACTTTATTAATTAACTCTAGGGATGATCCAATTGTAGGACAAGGTAAATGTTGTTTACCGTATAGAGAAGTTGAAATCAATCCATATTTACATATGATGACAACGAGGTATGGTGGTCATTTAGGTTGGTTTGATATTTGGAATACTAGATGGTATGCAGAGCCATTATCGCAGTTTTTGCTTAGTTATAATAAGTTAATTGATACTACTAAGCCGGTGATTGTACCTGAAAAAGCGGTTTTGCCTAGAATTAACAAGATGACAACTGGGAAGTTAGTTGGTGATTTCACTAATTGAATCAATCAAGTATTTTTTTTGTTAAGCATTAGTCATTATTACATTCATGGTTAGAATTAAGTCCACTTATATTCGTTTTTATTTTTGTTTTTTAGTTTTTTTTTGTTTTTGTTTTTGTTTTTTGTTTTTGCATGCATTTTGCATATAGATACATATACGTATATTACAGATATACAGACACAGATACATACATACGCATATACATATAATACACAGGTCTAATATATATTAGTTCGTCAGTTTAGCAGAAGACCACCATTAGCACAGATGGTCTGACCAGAGACCCACCTACTTCCTTCTTCACATAAGAAAGCTACAATTTGAGCAACATCATCGGGTTCACCTATTCTATTACCTGCTGGTGTATCAGACATAAATTTCCCAAAACCAGCAATAATAGCAGGATCTGAAGCTCTCCACATTTCAGTATTTACTGGACCGGGATTAACACAATTAGCCGTAGCGTTATACTCATGTCCTAATTCTTGTGCCATTACTCTTGTTGCTGCTTCCAAAGCTCCTTTAGATGCACTATATGCAATTGATGAAACACCACCTAATCTTGCTGAAATAGAAGATACATTAACTATCCTTGGACGAGATCCAAAATAAGGAATACATTCTTTTACTAAACACACAGGAAAATAAACATTAATTTTCATTACACGTTCAAAATCTGATTGTTTAATATTTTTCAAAAGATGAATATCGTCAATACCTGCATTATTAACAATTATATCAATATGATTAAACCTTTCAGCAACATTTTTCACTAATATACTAGCTGCAAAAAAAGTATCTGAGCAATCACATTTTTGACATTCTGCTAAAACACCATATTTGAATCTTATTTCATCAATTAGCTCCATAGCTGCTTTTTCATTGGATTTGTACGTGGTAATAATATTGGCTCCTCTACTAGCTAATTCTAAACAGATAGCTCTCCCAATTCCACCTGATCCACCAGTGACGATAGCATTGAGCCCAGCTAATGATCTGTTGCTCATCTTAAACGTATATATACAATAAAGTGGTTATTAGTCAACGCTTTTCCCCAACTTGTTTATGACCTTAGTATCTCATACTTATAAACTCCAACCTAGCACAGTTCAGTATAAACCATGTTACTTAAAAAACTCCATCTCTTACATTTCTTATCGGAATCTTCCTCGGCACTATAATTTCTCTCTATCTGATATCTTTCCACGCCTTACAAAACCACATCCTTACATCACATACAGCGACATGGAAATTGCAATTTCTTTTCTCTTACTTGTATTCATTTAACAAATTATACTCTGTATATCGTTGCGTTATTCGGTACATGTACCCCGTCGGAATTTGCCAAATTAATCCACATTTACAGGTATATCAACCACCAATTTCCAACTGTTTGAAAGTTGCATAGTCCGAAGCAAACATACACCTATTTGTTTTGGAAGTTTTTGGAATGAATAGATATATATATGGATATATTCATATATACATACATGAATCTACAAGTAACAGGTAACAAGTAAGTAGTAAGAAACAAGCTACCTGCCGAGGCACGCCAAACTGGGCGGTTATCTCCACAGAGAGACTGCATCGGGCGCAGTTCTTGCTCAGCTCTGCTGTGCTGTATGTTCTGTATTACATATAACTATATCTCTATCTATCTAAACATACCTGGATATACACGTGTGTACGGTGAGACTTCCATACCTACTCTTACTTTTTAGCTACAGAAAGGGCTTTCATATATATATATAGATATAAACAGTGCACAGAGACAGTGTAGTTGGTGTAGTTGAAAGACCAGTAACAGCGGCAATACAACAAAGGGTTGCCGAAAAACCGTTGAAACCAGCCGTTTTCTCTCGCGTCTGCAGTGCGCTTCTTCTTGTCTTGCTCGTTTCTTTTTCTTGCGTCTTGCGTTTTTCTTTGCTATTGCGGCATCAAATTGCTTAATTTTGGCTTAATTTTGCCTTAATTTTGGCTTGCCTTGCCTCTTTTTATACAATCTGTTCATTGATATAGAATATACTACTGCTGATTTTTCTAGACCCTGTTTGCTTTGTAATTACTTCAGGTGGACTGACCGTTGTAGAAATAATTTTCATATCTCAACGGCGCACACTTATTATTTTTATTATTACTATTATTATTATATATACCTTTCTCTGTTTCTTTTATCTCTTCAAATTTTCGTCAACTTTCTTTTTCTTTTTATTTTCGTTGTGTGTTTTCTTTTACCAAACCATAAAATACAATTGCATTAAATTAGCCAATAAATAAACACTACACAAGATGGGTTATCCGCAAAAAATTACAGGGCCAGTTAGAAAGATTTCCTCTTCAATCTACACTTTTTCATGTTGTTTTACTCGATTTGACAAGTTGCAAATTGGTGGTAGAATGTCTGTCATTAAATCATTAGCTACCGACTCTTACACCATTTACTCTACTGTCCCATACGATACTGAAATTATTAATTCAATTAATGATTCCATGATCCAGCATGGTGATTTACAAAAAGGTCAGTCTTTTATTGATAAATTAGCATACATTATCATTCCTGATGTAGAACATACACTTGCAGTTAAAGGTTATAAAGAGAAAGTTCCAAGTGTTAAAATTATTGGTATGGAAGGTTGTAACCCTGAAATTGATTCAATTATTGATTTTAAATTTACTAAAAATTTACAAAATAGTATTTTCAAAACTGATAATTTAATCTCTGTTTTAAAATTTGATCAAGAAAAAGATAAAGCTATTTTAAATGAATTCGAATTTGTTTATTTCCCTGTTCATAGAAACAAAGAATTAATTGCATATCACATTCAAGATAAGGCTTTATTAGAAGGTGATCTTTTCTTCAATTTACAATTCACAGGTCCAAAAGCCGAATGGTGTGACTTACATAATGAACAGTTTGGTTCAATTAATCCAACTAAAGGTATTTACGGTTATTTAACTAAAAAGCTATTCTCTAAGGGAACTTGGTTATCTAACAAACTTGCAGGTAAAATTATTACTGATCCTGTAGTTGCTATTGAAGGTCTTAAAGCCATTGGATCTTGGAAATTTGATAAAATTGTTCCTTGTCATGGTGATGTTGTCGACAGAAATGGTAACGAAGTTTTTAACGATGCTTTCAAACCTTTTTTAAACTAAAAAAAAAATAAAGACTACACAAACACATAAACACAAAGAACTAACCAAATTTAATTGTTGAAACTATTCATTGTATTATATAACTTTTTACGAAAACTATATTCTTATTTAATTTAATTTAATTCAATTCAAATCAAACCAAATCACGTAGGTCTAGTCCACCTAATCAAATCACCAGTAGATACAAACGCCCAAACATATTTATCCTCGAAATGTAATCCACTCATCCTACCCAAATCCACATTTTTACCACCAATAGGTAATAGTACAGGCAACTCTTTTAATCCATAAGATCTGTGAATCACCGTAGACTTACCGCCCATATTTATTACATCGCCTTCTTTCAATCCTTGTCTTTTCAATATGTTCAAATCAATAGGTTTCTTCAAAACACCATTGGTATTGTTTAAACTTGTATTGCTTATTGAATCAGGCAATGCAACACCGCTATTATTACCCATACTATTCAAAGATAACTGCGATGTGGATTTCATTAACTCCATTAATGATAACTGCTGTTGATTTGTAGATGATTTTAATGATGAAATAGAATTCTCATTCTTATGCTGGCGTAAAATATCTCTTTTAGATAGGCCTTTATTATGAGGCACATCGGTCATACCATCAATATTTGTATTACTGTTACCAACGGCTAATTGGGACAATCTGCTTTCTAAAGTTGGTCTGCCTCCACCGCCTGTTCCAGTACCCACACCACCTGAACCAGCAGGTGCAGATCTCGATTTTTGAACTTTAGGTAAATTACGAGGCTGAAATTCATAAAAATTTAAAGCTCCATCATCACCAACTGATCCAATACGATATAATAAGCCTGATGTAGTTTTATAGTAATCCACATTTACAGCTTTAACCCACGAAGCACTACCTTGTAATCTAGCAACTAGTTTTAAGTTTCCCTCCGTTCCTAATCCAAAAGTAAACTCGTAAACAGTTACAAAATCATCTTCTCCACCAGCTATTAAATATTTACCATCATTTGTGATATTTAAACACAAGAATCCACCATAATACGATGGAATAATGTCTGTCAAGGTTTCAGTTAATGTATCAAACACTCGAATGTAACCATCATCACTTGCAAAAATTACCATGTTATGATACCTTGGGTGAGTTTCAATAGCAGTTATAGCCTTTCTTGAAAATTTATAGTGAGCTATTGGATTTGCCTCTGAAGTTTGGTTCTTACCAATAGTAACAGGATATACTTTATTCAAACTTTTAAATATCTTCATATACTTTTCTCTCTTGACAATCTCTAATTTGGACTTATTATAATTTTCATCATCGTCAAAATCACGGTTAAATGTCATTACTTCTCCATCGCCAAAACCAGCTATTCCATACTGTCCGTTTTTGGACCAATTCAACGAAATCACTGCACGACTGGTAAATTTCCCGTTCTTATTCCATCTAGAATACTTCATTTTAAAAGGGTTGATCCAAAGAATATCTCCACTAGAGTATCCAATCAAGATATCCAAGTTTCTTTCCCCATTTGAAGTATGGTATTGCATTACCGACATCGTGGTAATCACACTAGTAGTAACATTGATTTTCAATAAAGGAATTTCAATATCAAAGTCTTTGAAGTCGTTTTCTAAGGCAAAGATATTAAACAATCTTCCGTGTCCCGTTATTAAGACACTCTTTTGACTATTTATTCTCTTTGCCATATTGTCTGCTGTGATAACTTTGGCTAAAAAGGTTGATGTTGATCTATTCAAATTATTCTTGGGTGCTTTCAATCCATCAAATGGTGCTGAATTTGTACCTCTAGAGTTAGCTTTATTTCCCCCCATGAACAGTACCCCATCGTATTTACCACCTTTACCAAACATCTTAGTGTTATTATTATTGACGTTACTCGTTTCAGTGAAAGAACCCCAATCGACAATATGGGCAACACACCCAGGGATCAAATGTACATTTTTGAAAGGGTCTGATATGAGAGGATTAATAGAACAACCAACGGGTAGAATTTCAGTTTTTCCATTAGTCACACCAACGGTTTCAGGAGGCCTGTTCAGTTGAGTTGATGTAGGCTGGTTCACATTTCCTAAAGAAGTGTGATACTTCCTTAAATTCAACTCCACAAATTTCGAAAGTGAAGCATACGTATTTGGATCGTTAGATAATAATGGAGTCCGTGAAATTCTTATTCCTAAATCAGGTTTGAACATCCCATCCAAATGCTCAAAACTGAAGTCTTCATCACTCAGTTTAAACATCCTATTGGGGTCGATACCTTGAATGGGGAGAATATTGTTGTTCAACATCTGTTGAAATTGAGTGGGCCCCTGGGGCTTGGAGTACATACGCCCTAAATCAGCTGGAATATACATCTTTTGATAAGCCTTTATAACTTGTATATTGATGTGTTGCAAAGTGAGCTTTGGGCTAAGTCAGCTTGAAAATAAATTAATAAAGCAAAATTTCACACTTAAAAAACTAAACTGGTCAAGTAAGTATAGAAGTAAGCAATAGTGGAACAACAAACCTAATTGGTTCTGTATATTATGTATACCTGTCTTGTGGGAGTCTGCTATAGTGTTCAATTCAAAAGATGGAACAGTGAACAGTGTTTCTTCTTCCTTGTAGTGCAGTACCCCAGCCCAGCCAATCATCCCCCCAACATCCCATCTTCTCGTCTCCACTCACTCCTCGCTCTCCTGCCCCCAAGTTGCAAGTTCCCCACTGCGAAATCTCTCTTCTCCAGCTTCTCCGTATTTTTCTGCGTACTGAAAACGCGTCGATCGATCTGGGGGTGTCTTTGTGCTTTTCTTGCTTATGCTTAGTCTTTTACTTTAGTATATTACATTACTGCAGAGTCTGTAAGACAGACTAGTAGTTTCGCCTATATTTATACTATACAATGGTGCTTTATGGTAGCTTATTGCACAAGGGAGCCGAGCAGTGTAAAGAGTCTTGACAGCTCTTCAATGCCATGGCGGTTACTGTCTTTGCTAATCAAGGAAACCTCCCCTCCGGCAGTAACAGAATCTTCAGTGGCTAGACTTAACGTGCCATCGTCATTATTAACCAGCTCTTTCTTGACTTCTAATTTAACTGAATCACTACCATTTGACACATTTGAGTCGCTCTTACTTCTAAGCTTCTCTTCTAAAATGTAATCTCTTTTCATAACGGCGGTGATCAGATTGCTAAAGCTGCTCAACAAGTCCCTAGTTTGCATTAAACTGGTCTCATTCTGAGGTCCGAGTGAAATAACAATTGAACTGATCAATTGGAAAACAGGGATCAAAATCTCATAGTATGAAATAGTAGCAGTAGATCCGTCTTTACTTCTAGTAGAGGTCGATCCATCGTTAAAATACACTGGATTATTGAGTGATAAATTGAGCTGAACGTATTTTTCATCTTGATTATTAGCTTTACTTACTATCTCTTCAAAATTCAAAGTGAATCCAATGTCTGCGTCAACATATAAGAATTTTGTGTCTCTGATCAGGTTAATAACATCACACTGTAATAAGTGTTGAGCACCTGCTCTTGTTTGAGCTATACGGATCAAAAAATATAAACATGATTTGAAAACCGTCAATTCATATAGTACAGAGTCTAAGGTAATACCAGGTTTACCACCTTCTAAGCAAATCATAAATAGCTCGTCAGTAGACTTTAGCTTTTGTAACAACAATAAGAAATAATTGTTTCTTGACATCAAATCCAATATGAAGTTACCTTCAATTGAACTATTCTGTAATAATAATGTGACTTTAATAAAACTTTCGAGTAATAATAATGCTGTGATTTTAGATGAACCTTCACCAATTAAAGAATCACTACAAATGGTATTTATCAGTCTTTGATCTGTAGATCTGATAAATGTCATTAGCTCAGTTATCATCACTTGATTCAAAATCACTTGTTGCAAGTATTTATTGGCTAACACGTACAAATCAGATCTGATAGAAGCTGTACTTTGGGAAGACATAATACCAACAATGTATGCCTTAAACATGGGAAATAACCTATTAGCATCCAATACTGCATTAGTGATACGTCCTTGTTTATTATTTTGATATAATATCTTCTTGTCATTTTCATAAAGATGTTGTAATGACACACATAAAGAAATCAAATCTTCAGCATATGAAATATCAAATTCCAAATAATCGTTTATCTTGGGAATTATAAATTGGAAAATCTCCAAAATAAAACTGGATCTATCTATACTGTTTGTTTTACCATCGTTGACAATGACTTGAACTAATACACACCAGGAATGTAAACTTTGTAAGTGATGAGTCTTGAAATTGTCACATGAAATCGCATTAACTAAAATTTTTTTCAAAGTATTCGATTCAGTAGTAAAAAATTGAACATTTTCTTGAACTTCCTCTTGATTAATTAGTCCTAGTTTTTGAGCTTCTTTACCAACTAGTGAAATCAATGAGTCAATTATGGATAAATCATATGGTGACTCATTATCGGACTCAATGGGATCGGATTTCAAACTAATATTATTAAAGATGTATTCATAATCGTAATTAGCAAACAATTTATCAGGCTGTTCAATAAGAGCTTTGATCTTGAACTCCAAGACATCCAAAAACTCTAATACCCTCGGAGAGCCACTTTGATTAGCGTCACCATCAACCAAACTTTCGATATACCTTTTGAGCAATGAAACAGAGCCGTCAATTGAAATATCGTGGATTTCTAATGATAGCAACTGTAACATTAAGCTCCTGTACATGACAAAGGCAATCAGCGCAGGCATTCCTTCACCATATGTGGTGAAAGAATTTTGCAAATTAATGTTTCTTTCAAATCTTCTATGATTCCATAATGTATCAGAATTGACTTTCTTGGACAGTTCAATAATTTGTAGGAAAAAATTATATTCCATTTGATTCCTTAAGAATTGTAGTACTCTTTGCTTTGTCAACGGAGCTTTACATAATTTCAAAATGATTTCAAGACATAAAGCACAGATCCTGACGGGGGTATAGTCGATATTGAAGTCATTGTTCATAGTAACCAAAGTTTCTTGAAGTATTTTCAAAATTGTTTTGAAGACTGATCTATCCGATAAAATGGTTCCTTCAACGTTTTCATTACCCAAAAGCATGTTTCTAGTATCAAAACCAAGCAAAAAATGTGAAATAGTAGGTCCAGCTTTAGAATATGTAGTCAAATTGCTATTAATAAACTTTAAAAGTTTAACTTTGAATCCAATTGATGTGTTCGTTTCAATCGCAGCTTCTAGTTGCTCAATAAATGCTAGCCTGATCCTAGTTGATTCGTTAACCGTTTCGTATAATGTTAACAATCTACTCTTATTATTCAATAAATAATCTGTCGAGCTCGCTAATGTATCTGAGCCAGAAAATTCTGGGACAATACTCACTTTTGATAAGATGTTTAAAGATACTTTAGCAATCTTCATGTTATATGAACCACAGTAAAGTGAAATGTGAGCAATCAAGGGAAGCTTCAACAACAATGCTTCATACAGTGACTTAAATCCATGAGTACCAACACTTGCAGGAATGTAGTTGGGATTGTCGGGTGAACTCAAAATTGGCATCAGCTCATTAATATAAAACTCTTCTCTTTCAAGAGCTAGATCCAAAATGTTTAATGCCTTTTCAGCTAAAATAGTCTTTTCTGAATTTTCGGGAAGCTCATTTAGTGTATCAATTCCAATTGAAGCAAAATCAAATATGGCGTTATGCACACTGTGTAAATACAAAAAGTTCATTACCGCTGGAGCAGCATCTGATTGTAAGAATTGTTTAATGTTATTATTTTGTACAACATTGTCTAAATTTTTCAAACCACATGAAACTGATTCTAATACAATATTCGGATTTAATGACTTCAAACAACGTTCACATAACGTCAAAATGACTACCTGTGTAGCAAATTTGTGTTCATCTGATAGGCGAGAGTCAATCGAATTCACTAAGACTTCGCCCAGTAAAAACTCAATGTATGGCCAAATACCTGGTTTTCTAGATCTAGCGCCGAGATCAATTGGGAAGGGATGCTGGTGTGACGTAAATGGATTGGTTTCATTCTCAATATCTTTGAATAACTCGGATATTAAAGTAGCAAATCCCAGTACTTCATGAAAAGACTTCAAAGAAGCTGCAAACGCATCTCTTGGAACCACAGTCTTATAGGATGCCCTTCGAGTTTCAAAAATCCACTGATCAACTATGATCCAAATCTTTTCTCTATATGATATATTATCACCAACTAGGGCACTCAGGACAGTAAGTGCAGATCCACCAAGAGGAGTATTGTTTTTCCAAAAATCTGCTAAAGCGTCCAATAAGTAGAAATCGTCACTCTCCAACAGTTCGTCACGAGCTTGTGAATTATTTGACGCGACTGCTGAAATTAATTGAAAAAATCCGGCTAGAAAGATGATTGAATCTTCTCCCAGCTCCAATATAGCATCTTCACTAAGTTGTGGTAGGTTGAATGCTGCTACACCAGTTGAAGATGCATCTGTCGAATTATTCTTGGTACGAGATAATGCACTATTATAATAAGCAAAAGATTCATAAATAGTTGACCAGCTTATAACAGAAAAATTGTTGACCAATCCAGAAGATGCATTCAATGTGTTCTTTTCATGACCGGTAACGTTTGTAAGCTGTAAAAAGTTAAATGTTTGAATTGCATTTCTAGTTCCCGAGGCCAAAGCTGATAGAACTAAACAAAATGTAGATGTGATTAGTGGCGAGTTACAACGTGCAGCCCATTGTAAAAAGTTGTAGGAACTTGAATCTTTGTCTTCCCAGAATTCAGCACAAAGCTCAGGTCTAAATCTTAAGACAAAATAAACGGCTAAATAAAATCTTTCCAAATCAGCACTTTCTGATAACGAATCCAAGTCAAAGTCTTCACTAGCTAACAATGAATCTTCTTCTGAGTCCCTCAAATCTGTCAATACAGGCATACAATCAAAAACAAATTTGTGAATGAATCCGCTTAATATTGGAGCACAAAAATCTGTGAAATGCGTCTGGTACTTAATTTCTTTTCTATCGACATAAATGGTTTGAAAATTTGATTCAGCTACATTGCTATTTCCTGACAGTCTTTGATGTTCAATTGCTCTTTTCAATTCATTGGTAGCTATTTCATCAATGTCAAGCAGGCGTATTGCTTTCATAACCGGTATGTGTGTCTGTAAAAATGCTCTGTAATTGTAAAATGAATGTGATTTGTAGTGAATCAGAGTATCTGGCTCCGATGTCTCTGCTGCTATGCTCATGAACTGTTCTAAGGCTCCTACAGAAATTGCGGTTGAAATAGGATGGCTAATATTCTCCTCATAATCATATTGTTCTGACAAATTATTTTTTTTCACCCAACCTGCAAATTCAGTTAAGAATACAACTATGACAAATGCCTTAAAAGGATTTTCCGATAATTTTTCAACATTTCCAATTTGATCGATAATTTTTTTGTGCAAAACTTTTACATCAGAAACTGAAAGTTTGTCAATAGATGAAATATAGTTCATGATACCAGGCATGAAACATGTCATGAACATGTCATTTGTCTCAAATGAAGCTACGTGTTCCAGTATCAAAAAAAAATTATCCATCGTCACAGATTTGTGAGAAACATAACCGTAAAATACTTCACCCAATGCTTGGTATTCTTTGAACAAACAATCTCTCCTGAAAGTGATATTGTTCAAAAAAGATGGATCATTGTAGTTGCCCATTAATCTTTCTCTATCAACCATTTTTTTAATTTCATTAAGTTCGTTCTCAATGGCCTTGAATGACTTGAGTAAAACATCTGTGGCATAAGCTGAAATATTAGCAATTGAGTCAATGTAAGCACTGTTGTTTGAAGCACATAATATGTATGAAACAATTTGTAATATATACTCCCTCCTGTGATAGTAAGCTGCTATGGCAGAATCAAATGTTGATGTGCTAATTTTGTTAGCTTCATTTATGCCTGAAAAATAAAGCACTTCAGCGCTGGCTAATTCATCTAGATCTAATTCATCTGAAAGTTTGATTGTCTCCAATATAAATTCTTCGTTAAGCTCGTATTCTATACCATCACTAAACTGAACCTTTTTCGACTCTAGCTTCTTTCTATTTACGTCGTTCTTTGATGGTTTCAAAACCAGACTGCTCAGATCTTGCTTTAAATCAGAGATGTACTGTTGCACAGCGATATGATCGCCGTGTTGAATCGCGTCGTACAGCTGGGCAAACTGTACAGTTGACCAGGAATTCGGCATGATGTTGCGAAATAACAGTCAAAGATCAATTGTTTTGGGAACGATGCAATAACTGTCTAGCAAATACTTTCTACTTCATTATTTCAGAGCTCTCTTTATTGATGTTTACCATTTTCATCATCCAAATTTTTCTTAGTAGACACGCGCCACTTTTTCAAACAAAAAAAGTTGTGGCAAGTTACCACGATTGCCACAAATATTTACACCGCCTTGGAATTTAACACAACCTGAAGGCTAGCAAAAAAGATGCTTGGGTGTTAGTTGGTATAGTGTATCAGCTTCTTTGACTAAATGATGATATTCATAGAAAATCTTGCTGTCAGATTACCTTGGGAGATTGGGATGATGACAGATTACACGCAAACAGTTCCTAAAATTGATTTGGTAGGGACACAGCTGGATTGGAGAAATCCCTGCAAGCGGATTCATTCTGGTAATGATGTAGCTTACTTTCAATCTTCATCCACAATAGCCCGAATTAAAGCTTTTATATTCCAAATATGTGAATTGGTCAGCTTAAAAAGCGTTCCCCAGGGCATACTAAATGACAAATATGTTGACTTCGAGAAGTCCTCGGAGAAGCTTAAAAGTCTACATGCAGAGCTTGCTCCACCAGAATTTTCAGTTTTAGACTCAATGTCCCCCCAGGTTACAGTGATATTAGCAATTCTGAAATTCATGGACAAACTTCTTGATGAAACACCACCTTTTGAAGGCCCCAGAAGGTACGGTAATCTTGCTTGTAGAGAGTGGCATGATAAAATTGATTCACAGATGCCTGGCTTTTTACGCTTGAAATTAAAGCCTTTTTCAAGTTGCACCGATGATCAGTTTGAAGGCTTTTTGAAAGAATCGTCATATTATTTATTAAATGCGTTTGGTTCCAAAGAAAGGTTAGATTATGGAACGGGCCATGAGTTATCATTTTTAGCATTTTTGCTTGGTTTGGTGATGACCGACATTCTGCATGGGGACAAAATGAAAGGAACTGATTATTTGACTATATTTTCAATTTATTATGATATAGTGAAAAAGCTGATATTAACATACACACTAGAACCAGCTGGATCACATGGAGTGTGGGGACTTGATGACCATTTTCATCTAATTTATATATTAGGTGCGGCACAGCTGGTGGATTTCAGGAAAGTTGAACTGGGGGAGCCACCATCTGAAAAAGTCTTGAGTTTTAGAATGGGACTTACACCTTCATCAATTTTAAACTCCAATGCATTAGTAACAATGAGACTGAAAAATTTATATTTCAATGCCATTTCGTTTATACGTAAAGTTAAGACAGGTCCATTTACAGAGCACTCCCCTTTACTCTCTGATCTTGCTGCTCATAAAAACTGGGAAAAGATAGCTAAAGGAATGATTAAAATGTATTATGGAGAAGTTCTATCAAAATTCCCTGTTGTGCAACACTTCTATTTTGGTAATGTATTGTTTCCATGGACCTACGAGGGTTCTGATAAATTGTTGCCTGAATCTACGCCCGATGTGAGTCAGCAAGACGTGGAAAACAACAAGATCGTTGAGACACAGGCAAAATTATTGAATATAAAGCAAGATAAAGAGAAAAATGGTCCAGCATATGTTTCGCAAAGAGCAACGACATTACCGCACAGGCGCTCCCCTGGCCCTAGAATGACGCAAACCACTAATAATAGTAGATCATCCACCGATTCACCTGTTGTAACTAAAGCTCCATGGGCCCGTTGAGTATGTTTATAATACCTTAATAATGACTTTACGAAAAGCTAAAAAACGATCTCTATAGAAGTTCCCTCACAAAAATTACGAACAAATAAGAAAGTAAATATATCATATATATCCGCTCAAAAGCAGTCAAGAGGAAGTTGGGAAAGCTTTCTCAAATTCAGTCAAAACAAATCTGTATCTGACATCACCGGCCCAAGCTCTAGTCATTGCCTCGTGACAGCCAGCTTCAGAAATTGGGATTTCTTCAACCCAAGGTCTGATGTTGTGCTTCACTGAAAGATCCAATAACTCTAAAGCTTCCTCTCTTGAACCTAACGCTGAAGATGATAAGAAAGCACCATTGCTGAAAAAAGTGAATGGAGAGACATCATACTTTTCTTCAACAGATGGCAAACCGACTGATACAAATTTACCTTCAACTTTCAAGATAGATAAGAATGCATCTAAGTTAATACCTGATAAACCAATTGCACAGTTTAATAATAAGTCGAATGAGTCAAAGTATTTCTTTTCCCAGCCCTCAACACCAGTAGCAACAAATTCGGAAGCACCCAATTCGAAACCTTGATCCTTTTTAGAATCGGATCTAGAAAAAATAAAAACCTCTGCCCCCAAAGCTTTTGCACATTGGACGGCTAAATGGCCTAAACCACCTAAGCCTAATATACCTACTCTTGCTTTAGCACCGTTAGCCAACTTTGGAATGTTTCTCTTCAATGGTGAAAACACAGTTAAACCAGCACACATTAAAGAAGCAGCCTCTGAAGATTTGATTTCCTCAGGAATTGGAAAAAACATGTATTCTTGAGCTCTGACATGGGAAGCGTAACCACCTTGAGAAACGTAACCGTCTGGATAAGTACCATCGTATGTGGTGACACCTTTTGCACAATATTGTTCATTGTTGCTAGAACATCTGTTACAATCTAAACAAGCATAGGCTTGAGCACCTAGACCAACTCTTTGTCCAATTTCATACATAGTGGCTTTTGCACCTCTATTGACAACTTTACCAACGATTTCGTGACCAACCACTTGAGGTAATGTGATAGAACCCCATCCATTGTCACCACCTTTAGCAGTTAGTAAGTCAGAACCACAAACACCACAACATTCAATGACGACGTCAATATCGTATTCTTCAAGTTTCTTTGGCTTGTAAGTTGTGTATTTGGGTTTGTTCCAGTCTGCTGTATCGATAACCTACATGACAAGAAATGTTAGTATTTGATTTTAGTGAGAATTGGTAACAGAATTAAATGTAAATCAACTTACAGCATAACCAGCAAATTCTTCTGGATAGTTGACAGTTTGCGGAACGTCGGCAACAGGGGACATGGTGGTAAAATCTATCTTTGAAAAGCAAGGTCTAGTTTCCTAAATACCAAAAACTATAACATTGAACACACCAGGCATGTCGAAGTATTTATATAGGATAGCTGAATTTTAGCGATCAGGTATCAATATTCCACTTGTTTTAATCCATAAGGGCAATATTTTCCGTTGGAGAGGTGTTTTGTAATAGTGAAAAGAAGATTACAGTTTTAATGATAATTCTTAGCTTCTCTGACTGCTTTTCCAACTTGTGGGTATACTGGCTATTACTAATCTACTCTCCAACGTCTATATTCTAAACATAATCATATAGGTCGAAGCTTACAGCACATATCTGTGTTTTGAAGCAAGAAAATTATCTTAGTCTTATCTCTGCGATTGGATAAAAAAACCGATAACATAAAAAAAAATGTAAAACTTATTCCGAGAAAGGCAAGTCAAAGAGCTTAGTGAGCTCTACAAATTCTTTTAAATCAGGAATTTTCTTCTTTCTTCCGAGCCCTTATTGATCCTTTGCACCTGTCTTTGATTTATATTTTATTCTTAGTGACACAGGACACCTAAACTGGCTTCGAATAGTCGAATCATATCGTCAAATCTATTGACATCGAAATACAAATACATTTATTGAAAAAAAAGTTAATCTAGGAAAGAATTAAACCCCCTCTTAGTAGTTTTCCCGAATTTACACCCCCTTTCTAACGTCATTCGAAGCGACTTAATGATGTTCCGAAGAAGAGTTGATAATAATTTTGCACCATAGTTGTAACTTTAGCTATTTATTTTTCCAAAGCTGAGTCATCACTGATTACTGCTATTTGCATGTTTATACTTGAGAGCGCCTCCTTATGTAAGAATGTAAAGGCTGGAATTCACCAAGGCCGATGAGGTTTTAGAGGCTAAGTTAACTTGAGCAGGAAGTATTAAAGGCATGACTTATTTTAGATAATGTTTTGTAATTACTGTATGATGTTTTAGAAGATTTAAACAGCACATCCCTTAGTTAGATTACTTTCATTAACGTTTGACGTTTCAATGAATTTTTTGAAACAAATCAAATTTTGTGGTAAATTATTTAATACCCAACTGTTGAAATTTATTTTTTTTCTTTTGATAACATTGTTAATTTATAATTAAAAATATGTTATGTCAGCATTTGTCTTTTTTTGCTATTCATACAAGATAAACGTTGCTTTCCACAGAAATACGTGCTCTCAAGCCCTGAAGAATATGGCATACTGACATATATAGAGATGTATAGTTGCTTCAACACTCGCGTTTTGTTTGTGAGTTAGACTAATGTTGCATTCAAAAAACACAGTAATCAGCTCCAAATTTGCTATGATTCGTGGTCATTTGAGCAGCAATTTTTATTTAGGAGCAAGCCTGATGCCTTAAAATCCTCTGAGCTTCAGTATTTGCTTCATTAGTCGCATTTTACAAAGTGTGAATTATCAATAAAACAAAGGAAAATATTTAATCATCTTTGTTAATAATTTTTTGTCAAGCGGCGCGGCGGCTCTTTAAAATTGAGACACAAGGTTCAACAAACTTGCAAATTTTATTGTTTTTAGTTGCTTGGTCTAGTGGTTACGACGCCTCATTCACACTGAGGAGGTCGCGAGTTCGAACCTCGCAGCGACTAAACTTTTGGCATTTGGTTTGAATTTTTTTTTAAATAGTTACTTCACTAATTTATGAACTTTGTTTCACTACTTACACTAATTGTACATATTTAAGCAAAATTAATTACTACTGCTGTGTCCATTTTGTTGTTTATTCCCCGAGTTTTCAAAGTCTTTTAAGCATGCAGAGTAGAACAAATTTTGAGATTTCGAAAGATTTTTTTTCAAAAGTGTATCCTGACACTTGTTTTCAAAATTGATCAAGTTATTGATTAGGAACTGTTGTATTTGAGTCACAGGAAAGTTGTTAGGAATACGGTTTAATAAAAATATAAACCTATCCATTGTGTCTAAAATCTTAGTGCTATTATTTGCTGAATTTACTGTTTCTGATGAGGGCAGAACATTATAATTATTCAAAAACTTTTCAATCAAACAGGAATCTTCCAATTGTAAATAACAATCAAATATAATCAACAACAAACCTTCAGATTCTTCTTTTTCAGAGTCGCTAAGACGCATATCTGGGTCCAATTCCTCTTCAGATAAGCTCAGCGTATTGGCAAATCGTTCTGCAGATGAAAAATCTTTTAGCTGGCAAAAAATATTCACGACTTCTTTGTTGTTATTGTTCTTGTAATTGAGTATAATATTCAAAAGTGGGAAATGCTCTTCATAAGGCTTGATTGCTTTAGATACCTCTTCAACAACATTCTTCCTATCAACTATTGATAATGACTCATGATTCAGTGAAAGTAAACTTTCAGATAAATGGAAAATCCCATCTATTATTTCATTTGTAGGGTTTTTACTTTTCTCCATTCTTAAAAACTTTAAATAGGTCATCTTTGGTGTCCTCAAAGACAAATACTTGGAAGTAATTATATCAATTTCAGTTATCGTGCTCTGAGTATCTTTAAATAATTTTTCAAGTAACATCAATACATAATCGCCAATGAATTGCTTTTTATTTTTCTTTTGAAGCATATATTCTAAATACTTCAGTTTCAGTTCATGGTCTTGGCTCATGAATTGCAAAATTTTAGAATCATTTAGTTGAGACTTCTCTAGAGCCGGGCTAGTTAACAACTTAAAACCAAATCTAGGATAATCAGTAATTAACCATTCACTATAGTTCAATATGGTTGTCTCATCGCTACTACAATAGTTCGTCAAATAATTCACAAAATATAATAACGAGTTCTTATTGTCTTTTGGAAAACTTTTCTCATAAGTTATATCCTGAAACTCTCCTTTGATTAAGCCAGACCAATAGTAAAGAAATTGATTGTACTCATTTAGGCTTTCATAGTATTTTGCTAAAAAGAAATATTTTTTTTCGTTGTGTAAATATTCAATTACTTCCTTTTGGCATACTTTAACGTTTTTCAAAGTCTCAATCACATCTGTTTCGTTGACAGATGATCTAAGTTCAGTCTTTATCAAACACATTTCCAATGACTTTAGAATATTTTGATCTTTAATGAAGTCAAAGTTTGAAACCCAGGTGTTTAAAAAGACACTTGTAAATTCATCCAGTTGCCGTCTGTCTTCTAAAATCTCAAATCCGTCCCGTATATTATTAATTTCAGTAAATAAATATTGGAACTGCCAAAGGGAGCCGTAAATAAAAGCAGCGTTTCCTAGTACCATATAAATAAATAATCTCGGATCTAATCCATTTTGAGGATTACACCACAGTTCAAAGCAGCTATCAAACATCTGAAATTTGAGAGCTAAAATTCCTAGTAACGTGTATATTACTTCTCTCGTTAACTGTACAAATTCTTCGCTATGCATATGATTATTTCCCAACGATTTAAGTTCATATGTTAGTTTTTCATTAACAGTCGCATAATTTTCAGAAGTCGCAGATTTAAACAAGCTCACTAACAATATTGGCAATGACACGGCCTGAAGCACCTGAATTCCATGTCCATGAATATCGTATACCACAATTGACGAAAAGACATGAGAATTATGCTGCACATTTTCAGCTTCTATTACACGTCTTTCCGACTCTTCAACCGAACCAGAAGAGACTATGGGTGCTTTCATATAAATGTTTTCCACTTCGTCATTACTAGAGTTAAAAATATGAGTTAAGGATTGAACTTTCACTGATTCTGTTTCTGGAAATGTTATAGTTTGAATTTCAGATTGATCTGTTAATGAGTGTACTTTCAACACTCTACCATCATCAAAAACTCCTATAGAATACAGAGAATCGACAGTCAAAGATAAAGGGTATGATTCCCATGCAATAGTACCTCTACTAATGTCACCATTTGTATTTACGACCATACCCATTGAGTTGTCAGATTCATCACTTCCACCACAACACAACATAAATTCTTCTTTATCTACAGGCACTATCAAAGGTTTCAACGAAGAGACGGTATTTGCTGTGGTAATTGGAAACAATGGAATTCTTTGAACACTATGAAGATCAATCAAATCGTAACTTTCGGTACTGCTAACAGCTGCAAAATTCGATCTTGAAGATCCAGCCAATGATTGCGGATAATGGACATCTTTGAACAATTTTATGGAGTGACTAAAAACTCTAATGAGTCTGATTGATTTTTTTGTGAAAACAGTAACATTAATGTATTTTTCTCCGTTTATTTCTTCTACATGTGTAATCTTGTTTGCCTTATTTTCGTCTAATCCTATGTCATCATTATCAATTGAGACATCACTAACATCTTTCATTTTGCCAATATTTGCGGGAGAAAACTCAGGAAGCGTGTAGGCCATAACCACGGAGCCACTAAGTACTAATGCTTTTGAAAGCTCAGGAAGTAACAGGATTTTCTCAATTGGCCTTTTTTTAGAGCTGCTAAATTGCTGCCTTGAAACGACAATATACCCCATTTCTTCATCTATCTTAAACATGTGAATAAGCTCCCCTTGATTGGTTCCTATATACAAGTTCATATCCCATGCTTCAATGTAAGTAATAGTAGCCTCTGTACTTATATCAGTGCCATCTTTCTCTTCTGAACTAATGACTGGTATGTTATCAATCAAGCTTATTAGTGAATACGGTCCTTCAGACACTATAAGCTCACTTTTAACACCCTCTCTATCGATCTCTGTAGCACCTTCCTGCTTACTTGGTGCATTGCCTTCATTGCTGGTAGTAAGGTTATTGTTATCATCACTATCTCCTAATTTCTGGGCTTTGTCACCTTGAAAAGGCTCAGTGCTATCTACTTTTCGAAGCTGATCTTGAGAAGCTGATTCCTCGGTGGCTGTTTTCGTTTTATCAGCAAGATCCTCCTTTAATTCCTGTACTTTAATTTCATCCAGATTAGTTTGTCGTACGCTTCTATCATGTGTCCTTAAATCTATCTTATCCTCTTCCACATCATGAACGTTAATAGATTGCCCCTCTTCATTTGAACCCATTTGATCTTCATTATCATCTTCTAGGGCCGAAGACGGAGACTCACTCTTATGCTTTCTGCCCTTCTTCTTTGCCATTTGGACTCGCACTCAATGGAGCTACCGGGTATAGTACTAATCCCTCAACTAGCTATTTTGCAAGTTGTTAATGCAATTGAGGTATTTAAGCGGACTATATAAACTAGTATACATGAGACAAGATATACAATCTTTTAATAACTTGATTTTAAATATGCATTAAAAATAAAGTAAGGACTGAGAATTGTTAAAAGCGGTAGCTAAAAACGCCGCACTAACATTTTTAATTAACTTTTCCGTACTTGGACATGAGTTTGATAGTGTTTACTGACTATTGGAATTTATTAGTAAAATGCATTTTTGAATATGTACATATAAATTATACAGTTCTTTTTAGCTAAATAACGAAATACCAGGATTGGAAACAGTTACTGTGTTGCTTTCTTCAGCATCACTTTCGTCAGCGCTTTCATCGTCACTGTTTTCATTCATGCTTACTTTTTGACCTAATAAAGAAGCAAATAGCTCATCTATTTGATCATCGTTCCACATATAAGTTTTTGCTTTGGGTGCCTCAAAATGAGCTAGAGGCTCTTGGATAGTGTACAACAACTTTCTCCCCTTTGTTGCTTTACGGTCGTAATTTTTGTGAATTTTGTTTTTAGTTAAGGTGATGATAGCCGCACTAGACATTGATTGCTTGTCAGCAATCTTCTTATCAACCATATCATTCAATAATACTCTATAAAAATCATCATCATCAAAAATATAAGATTGAGCTTGTAACGAAGCATCAATTTGAGACTGATAATTTGCGTTTTCTTCATCGTCATCATCAGAAATTTCATTTTGCTTAGGTGGAACGTATCCCAATGGTTTAATGTTTCTCCTATTCAGACGGGTTCTCTTTATCAATCTGTCCATATCTTGTAAGTTGTTATCTACTTGAGCGTTGACATTTTGATTGATAGTTTTGAACTTTCCTGAATTCAATGCGGATGAACCTGATGCAAGTTGGACTTTATTCGACCATTTGAGCAAAACATTTTTTCTGTAAGCATTTAAAACATCATCCAGATTGTTTGTCTCTGTTAAATAGTTGTTAAGTGATCTCTTTTTCAAGTTGACTTGCATTTCTGATTTTGTGATTTCTTCTGTATTGTACAATTTGACTCTAAGGTTAACTATTTTGTCCAATAATTCTTTCAGGAGCTCCTTAGATTCTTCAATTTTATCTGCAGATCCCTTAGAATTGAAATTCTGAAAAGCTTGAGTATCAAGAGGCAATTGATTGGAAGCAGTCATGGCTTTTTGAAGTTTCATTCTGGAATCTAATATTTTATCAAATAGTCTATGTTGTTGTAAGACAGAGTACCCTTTTAAGGTATCTGTTTTGGCAGTTAAAGAAAGTCTCGTGACTATCGTCTTCTTCTCTTGATTTAGCAGTTTGCTTAATTGTGACCTCTTGTATTTTTCTTCTTCTGTTATTTCGTTATTTTCAGATTCAGTGCTACTTTCTTCCTCATCTTCGTCGTCGTCGCCATCTTGCTCTTCTTCACTGTCAGTAACATCTGCCAGTATATCGGATTCATCACTACCTATATCAAATTCTGAAGGTTCATCCTCCTCCTCTCCTTCCTCGTTTCCTTCGTCTTCATCTTCATCTTCGTCATCATCATCATTCTCAAACCCTTCATCATCAAAAAGCTGATCTCTTGAAGCCTTGGCACCCAGATACTTTGCACCCAAATTTATTGTGGTATCCCTAAGTTTACTCTTACTTGTTTTGACATAATGATCTCTTTTAGATTCTTCTTCATCATCTTCACTTTCTGAAATATCGCTCCTTTCATTTTCACTCTCATTTTGATCACCTAATTCTGCATTTTCAATATCGTAATCTTTAGGTTTTGAAGCAGCCATAGCATTAAGCTGCTCTGACAAAGTTTTCTTCCTCGCCATTTCTGTATGTCACTTGCTTACTAATCTTTTGGGACTGTGTGCTTCTTATTGCAGTTTGAGTTGATAGCCATAACTTAAAAGGCTGCAAATAATACCAAAAAAAAAAATTTAAAATAAATTTTTTGTATGCGGGTTGAGGTGTAGTACTTACATCTAAAAACACAACACTAAAATGCACTTTTTTTAACTGATTTTCTCATAAATCAAAAACTACTTCTAACTAAATTATAGAGAAACTATATTACAAAAGAAGAGCATATAAATGTGTACATACCTATTTACAAGAAAAAAAGTCTGGTTAAAACGTGAGACCACCCATACCACTTGTAATGCCATTTATACCTTCAGACTTCTTCTTCTTCTCTTTAAGTCTTCTTGCGGCGAGCTTACTTTTGGAAACACTATCGGCTGCTTCTTTCAATCTTTCCATTTCAGGATCCTTCTTTTCAATTTTTCTACCACCTTTACCTAATGTATAGTTATCAAGGAAGTCATCAATCATCCCTTCAAAATCAGTTCTTTCATTTTTGAAGTCAAACGGCTGATAATCATCCTCCTCTTCTTGTTCATATTTCTCCTTCATGACATCATACTTATCGTCTATGATTGTCATTTGTTCAGTTCTACAAAGAGCAGAAGATGACATGGAGTAAGATGAGGTATCTGTCTTGGTACCTTTCTTCCTCTTTTCTTTCTTTTTCTGTGATTTGTTCATTCCATTGAGCTCAGGGAGTTCTCCAAATGTGTCTTTGGCCTCATCCTCCAGATCATCATCAGAGTCGAACTCATCATCAGTATCCCAGTCGTTATTTTGCTTTTTATTTTGATATTTCTTATAGTCTTGTTCCCAGTTTTCGTTGTATTTAGGTGCGCCTTGTTCTCCATCAGAGTCGTAAGCTTCGTATTCGTCATCATAATTATCGAGATCCCACTCATCTTCTTCTTCTGCAGCCTCATCATCATCTTCTCCTCTATCTGCTAAAAGATTATTAAACACATCAGCATCATCAACGTCATATTCAGCATCAAGATAGTCTTCATCCTCTAGTGCTTCCAAGACCTCTCTTAAATCCGGATTGATGTCAGGTTTGAATCCGCTAATGGCATCAGGTATATTTTGTTGTCTCTGATAATCGTACTTTACAGTCTCCTTTGATGGCATAGCAAGAAGGTCTTCTGGGGATGGAATAATGTCTTTGTCTTTCTTTTCAAGCTTTTCAGCTGACGAATTTGGTATGAAAACACCTTCTCCTGTACCGATAGTTTTCAAATGCTTCATGTAATCATATTTAGAATCATCAAAAGTGATACCGAATAAAGCAGCTTCACCTTCATTCTTTCTAATTCCACCTTCTTGCATGTCCTGCTTAATTTCTTCTTCAATTTCCTCCTTAGTTTGAAGTCTTATGGTTTGCTTGTTTTTATCTTTGTGGATGGGGACAAAGACAGTATCACCTGCATCATCATTAAAGAATTCTGGATCTTCATGTGATCTATGTACCAGAGCATAAGTGTTGGCTCTCTTGCTATCAATCCACTTTTTTGACATTCTGCAGTATGTATGTGGGGTACTGTGTCACTGCTACTCTCCTCTATAGAATCTGTTTACTCAATGGGAGCACAACACAGTTTTAGCTACCTGATAATAGCCAGAGAATAAAAAAAAAAAAAAAAAAAAAAATTGAAGCGAAGAAGAAAAAAGGCGAGCCGCAAACCAGGAAATAGACAAGACGATCGTCTATTTTCTTGTTTATATTCTGTGCGCTTTACTAGATTTGATCTGTCTCTGTTTAATGTTTGGCTTGAAGTACAGTAAGTACAGTAAGGCGGGAAGCAGCGTGATAGTGATAAGTACAGACAGCACTCAAGCAATGAAGGTGAAGATTCAGCGATGGTACGCTGTCTTTGCTTGGCAGTGGGATGTTCCGGAGGATGAGGTGTGCGGTATTTGCAGAGTCCCATTCGATGGGTCTTGTCCCTCTTGCAAATACCCTGGTGATGGATGTCCTATAGGTATGTTTCAGTCTCATCAATCTCAGAGTAAACATATACTAACTAACATTTATATTTTTGCAGTCATTGGGTCATGTCAGCATGCTTTCCATTTACATTGTATCTACAGATGGTTAGACACCGAAGCGTCAAAAGGTCTTTGTCCAATGTGCAGAGGTGAATTCCAATTAGACCCCAAAAAAGAAGTGAATAAAGGGGCAGTGGTGCCCAGCCGTCTACGGTTCACGGAAGACCCAGACGAAGACATGATAAACATGCAGTTTGAAGACGGTATCTTGGAAGAAGATGCGCTTGAAGGTGGTTTAAGGTAAAATTACTACTAAACATGCTTGATTCATTACTTTTGGGAATTTTTTTAACGGATCTACACAGATGGCTATTGCTATCGTTGCTTTTTTTTAACGACACGCTGTACATAATAATACCAGATATGTAATATATAATATACCTTCTTATAATATACTATAGCATACTATACCATACTAGTCCGAACCATGAGAACAATAACTTCAATCGACGCGAAGAGAAAAGTCGATTTTCCCTTTCTGTGCAGTATTGAAGGCCCTGAGTCACTGGAAATTCGGTTAACTATTATTATATTTCAACCACTTGTGCCGATATTGTACTTCTTGCCAGAGGAGTAACACAGTAGCAGAAACGACAAAAGCACCCGAAAACATCAGATTTAGCCTTTAGTAATTAGTAGAGAGATTTGATAATGGCGTCGGCTTCGGAGAGGAGCTACACGATCGTGGTGAAGCTTGGATCTTCATCTATCGTCGATGAGGAAACCAAGGAACCAAGAATAGCTAATATGTCTTTATTAGTGGAGACTCTAGTCAAACTTCGCCGTGCTGGTCACAAGATTGTACTAGTGTCCTCTGGTGCTATTGCTGTTGGTATGAAGAACGTGGGGATAGATAAAAAGCCAAAGAAATTACCACAGAAACAAGCGCTAGCAGCTATTGGACAAGGTAAATTAATTACGTTGTACGATAGTATGTTTAGACAATTGAATCAAACAACTGCTCAAATTTTACTTACTAGAAACGATATAATAGACTTTGCTCAATTTAGAAATGCCGAGAATACTCTTCTAGAGTTAATCCATATGGGTGTCATTCCAATTGTCAACGAAAATGATACTATTTCCACTCAAGAAATTAAGTTTGGTGATAACGACACTCTTTCAGCTATCACTGCAGGTATGTGCAATGCAGACTTTTTATTCTTGTTGACCGATGTTGACTGCTTATACACAGATAACCCAAGAACAAATCCAGAAGCTAAACCTGTTGTGATTGTGAAGAATATGAATAATTTAAACGTCAACACTAAATCATCCGGTTCTTCAGTAGGAACAGGCGGCATGGAAACTAAATTGATTGCCGCTGATTTGGCCACTAATGCCGGAGTCACTACAGTGATTTGTAACTCAACACACCCAGAACGTATGCTAGATATTGTCAAACATTGCGCATTAGATATAATAGATGGAGACAGCGAAGCGTTTGAACAAGCGGCCATAAATGAAACTATAGAAGAATTCGAAGAAGCCAATTTGAATGAATACAGATTAATGAAGGAGTCCAATATTCCAATGCACACAAGATTTATAGGTCAATCGAAAAACTCAGTGAAAAATAAAGAATTTTGGTTATTGCATGGTTTGAAACCTGCTGGTTCATTGATTATTGATTTAGGTTGTTATTATGCTATAACGGGAAAAAGAAGAGCTGGTTTATTACCTGTTGGTGTTATTGGTGTACAAGGATTATTCAATCAGTTGGAATGTGTTGACCTGAGACTTGGTTTCAAAGATGAACAGGGTCAATGGGACAAATCAAAAACTACCTATTACGTTGGTAGGGCAAGATGTAATTACTCTAGTGGTGAAATTGACAAAATTAAGGGTTTACAAAGTGTAGACGTCGCCAATGTTTTGGAGTATAGTGACTCAGAGTATATTGCTCATCGTCATAATTTGGCATTTCCCGTGCACATAGACCTAGAATTGAGTGAGTACTTGGAAACTTTGAAGTTATGATTTCCTCGAAGTACCACAACGCAACTTAACACATCAACTAGCCTGGCTTGCATAAACGTGTGATTTAACACGAACGCATATATTAACAGATATTTACATGCATCTCTTTCACGACTTATATAATATGTAGAAACGAAGTATAGACATACGAAATAAAAATCTTATTATAGAAGCAACCTGCTAGCGGCTCACTGTCAATTAACCTTTCCATAGTGAAGAGTCCCGAGAAAAAAAAACGGTTAAAAAAAGGGCCTGCATAATTAATTACTCTTTGACACCGGGGGTATTTTTTATAAGTTATTGAACAAGACAGTTTTTTATTACCCACCCCAGTCAGTGTAATTTCACTATAGTGGTTTCGAAGAATATCTTAATTCTTGAACGCTAGCAGCCAAGAAAAAGTTTACGTATAAGTGAAGAACACCACGAACTTCAAAAGCAAGATGAGCAGCCGTGAAGCTTCAAACTCAAGACCGCACGGCTTGAACTCCACTGACAGGAAGAAGTCACAGACGTCAATATCAAAAGACATAGAAAGCTCGTTTAGGAAGAGTATCCCACATTTAGGCGAGCTGTCAAATGAGAACAAAAACAAAGGGATGTTTGTTGATGGATCATTTAGTGCAAAATATATCGCTAACAAATCAAGTTTTAGTAATCAAAATGTAGAGTCCCTAATTCAAAAATCATCGAATAATAATTCAAATAATCTAACACAGAGCATAAAGTCATTATCGAGTTCTTCCTCCGAGAAAGAAACTGGAACTTTTGATGTCAACTCGTGTAAGCCAATTACTATTCAAGGAGGTTTCCAGTCTAGCACGTCTGTAGATGCAGACGCTTCAACGTTAACTAATGAGAGCAAAAACACGTCAGGTGCCAATACCACAGGTACATCTTTTCAATACCCCCGAAATGATAAAAAGGAGAGAAGACAAAGTATACTGTCCAATATGATTTCTTCAACTTACTCAAATAGGAAAAACGGATTTTTATCAATGACCAATAGTACGGAATTAGCAAAAAATAATAATGAAGAAGCTATTGAAAATACAACAACTGACGATAGACCAGACAAACAAAGCGAAGTAGATATGGAAAATCCTGATCCAGAGATAGTTCAAACTGTACAGAAACACTTAGTAACCCCAAATGATAATGACAATGACAGTCAACAGATAGAAAAGAAATCATACATGAAGAGTCGGGATACTGTGTCTCCCGCAGGTGCTGACTTCTCATCCTTGAAACTGCAAGGTGGAGATATAACTAGAGGAATTTATAACTGGGTTAGTGAACATAACGGCGACACCCCTGTTGGCCCAAGCTCCAATAGTTTGAGAAGTCCAGGTTCCCCTTTAAAACGATCTAACAGTCATACCGGAACTATTTCAAAGAGAAGAGGAAGCAATTTGGATGATGGAGATACAGAAGATAACCTAGATGATATCATGACGCCGACAAATATTCAAATGCCTGGCGGATTCAGAAGAAGCTTTTTGGCTCAAAAACACATGGATAGAAATTCAGAAGATGTACGAACTCAAAATAGACGTGGTAGAAAAGAAAGTAAACTCAAGAAAAAAGCAAGTGGTCCTAATTTCTTTACCAGAAATTTCATTGAATTTTTAACCCTATATGGCCATTTTGCTGGTGAAGATTTGGAAGAAGACGAAGACGAACAACAAGTGGAAGAAGATGAGTATGATAATTTGAGAAGAAGAAGAAGGTCATCAAGAAGGGCAAATTTTAGAAATATGCAACCCAGCGCTGGTATGGGGAGTGACCTTGTTGAATCAGATAACGAAAGCACTACTACAGCCACTCAAACTGAAAGCGAAAGTGAATATGATGAAGAGATGGTAATCGAAGATGAACCCCTGAATCCAACAATAAGTATGTCTCCATCATTTGGTTTCTCTGACCGTAGAGGAAGATTATCGAACATCGGTATAATCAGTGGGAGTCCTGGAGGTGCAGGTGCAGCCGCTTCGGTACAACCCAACTTACATTACAGTACATTGGCCGGCTCAGCACGTATGAGACAGAAGAAACCTAAGAAAGGAAGGAAAAATGGTACGAAGTCAAAATATACAAATGCAAGCAAGTCTGAAATTGATTCTGCCAAGTCAAAAAAAGTTTCAAATCAAAAGGCTTTTTTGTTGTTATTGAAAGCTTTTGTAGGTACTGGTATTGTTTTCTTGCCTAAAGCTTTCTCTAATGGTGGTTTATTATTTTGTAATATCCTGATCGTGATTTTCTCAATCTTATCATATTATTGTTTTATTATTCTTATCAAGTCTACTTCAAAAGCTAGTGTTTCATCATATGGTGATGTAGGTTTCAAGATATATGGGAAATATATGAAAGCTTTGATTCTTGTGTCATTGATTTTATCACAATTAGGGTTCGCTAGTTCATACGTTGTCTTTGTGGCTGAAAACTTATTAGAGTTGATAAATTCGATTTATGACAGTCACTATGGAATAGAAGTTTTCATTTTCTTACAGTTGATCATCTTTTTGCCATTATCATTGACTAGAAATATAGGAAAATTAAGTTTTACGGCTTTGATTGCTGATTTTTTCATTTTATGTGGGTTGATATATATTTACACATGCAGTTCCGTTCATCTAATTGGAAATGGTGTATCTGAAAAGATCTCGATGTTTAAACAAGATACATGGACTTTATTCATTGGTACGGTGGTATTTGCATATGAAGGTGTGGGGCTATTGATTCCAATTCAAGAGTCAATGGAGCATCCTGAGAAATTTAGTACATTATTGATGTTAGTCATGGTTAGTGTAACAGTTATCTTTGTTACGTTGTCAACAATTTGTTATTTGAGTTATGGTGATGACGTTCAAACTGTTATTCTAATGAATTTCCCAAGAAACACTTTTGCTTTGGTGATTCAATTATGTTATGCTTTAGCGATTTTATTATCTACACCATTGCAATTGTTTCCTGCTATTAAGATTGTTGAGAACTATTTGTTTTCAATTGAAAGAAAACCATGGCAAGAAAAGATAAGAAGGGAATCTGAGAGCGTGTATGGTTCACACCCAGGTACTCAAACTTTAATCCCTGGTATGGATGGCGATTTATCACAAAATCAACTTCTTGTGCCTATTATCAGCAATGGCAATAGTAATGATTACAATGTCAACAATAATTACAATTCCATTACGGATGATTTAAGTATTGTCACCGCTGAGGGAATCATTTCGGGTAAAGCTAACCCCAACATCAAATGGATGAAGAATATATTGAGGATTTTAATCGTTCTATTAATGTGTATAATAGGATATTATGGATCTAACGATTTAGACAAATTTGTGTCTTTGATCGGTAGTTTCACATGTATTCCATTGATCTATATATACCCTCCTTTATTATACGTCAAGAGTTTCAGCAGTGGAAATAGCAGTGGTAGTGCTGGAATCATGAATCATCATCGTTTCGCTTATAACAATGATGATTATTATTTATATGATGGTGATGGATATAATAGTGATATTAATGACGGAAAAGGTGAATTGAAAAATTGGGAAAAAGTTCTTAATTTGATCATATTCGTGCTGGGTGTTTCATTGATGGCATACACCAGTTTTCAAACCATTTCATCATGGGTTAGTTAACATTAACCAACAACATACAGAATTAACCTGTTCTTATCTTTGAATCATTTATAATTTTATCCCAGTTAGAATTAAGTATAATTGTAGTTTCTAATATAGTTAAGAATAAAACTGCGATAGTTAAACCGATCCATAACCCTAGTACTTCATAGTTCAACTTGAATGCCATAATATACGACAATGGCAGACCTAATAAGTAATAACTGCAAAAATTGATCATTGAGCCGATAGTCATTTTACTTTGAGATCTAAACAAACCTGCACACGTTACATTTAAAAAATCGTAACATTGTGTAATGAACAAAACTGGAAGAGTTATGGATGCAATATGGACCACTTCTGGATCATTTGTAAATAGCTTAATCAATTTTTTCTTCAACAATAACAATATCATACATTCAAAAGTTCCCAACCCTACTGCTGATAACATAAAGAAACGTGAAGAGCGTATCACCGCTCTTTTATCACCGGAGCCGATCAATTGACCTATTCTTGTAGATATAGCAGAAGACAAGGCAAATGGTATTTGAAACAGTAAGGAGCCAATTGATGAGCAAATAGATTGAGCAGCAAGTGAATATTCCCCAAAATACGAAGCTAATAAAGTCATTATTTCAAATGCAAAGTATTCACTTTCTACCATTAATGTACCTGCAAGAGACAACTTAAGCATTGGGAATATATTTGTCGTAAATGCGGTTTTGTTCAAACCACCCCAACATTGTCTTCCATCTATAAATATAATGTACATGAGTAATGAAAAGGGCATAAACCAATAACTTAAAGCCATGGTTATTGGAGCTCCAATAAATCCCCAGTTCAAATGGAACACTAGAAAATAACTTGTTATCAAGTTTAGAGGACAAGTAATACACAAAACATAAGTCGTTGCATTAAATATGTTTTGTGCTTGCAAAAATCTTTGCATGAGTTGAAATAAGGCTAATCCTGGTACACCAAGGCTTGTAACTCTAATAAATAATTGAGATAATCTTGAGATCTCAGTATTAGGTTGTAAATAATTCAAGATAGACTCACTATTATAACATATGGTGATCATAGGTATAAGCATAATGGTCATTAAAGTTGCATTTTTTTGAACTGTATCACCTACCAAATGCAAGTTATTAGCACCAAATGCATGAGGTGCAAAGGAGTCTATAGCTGTAGCGGTACCTTCAATAACACCGAGGTAGGTAACGTTCATGAACATGATCGCTAAAGATGAAGCACCCAATTCCAAAGCAGATAAATGTCCTGTCATCAAGATAGGTATCACTGAAAGCATATATTGAGTGAAGAAAGTCACTATTAAAGGCAAACCATTTGATAAAACTATCTTCAATTCAGTCTTTAAACTAATCTGCCTCTTATCATCATCGGCAGCACTGATATCCGAGACGTCTGGAACAAAACTGTCTGCTGCATTATACTGGGTCCCCACAAGAGCGTTGCTAAGCAGTGGTGACCTTTCTTCGGCAGCCATTAAGGATATATGGTCTATCTGTGTATAGTGTATATGATATATGTGGAAAAACACCAATTGTTGACCATGACAAAAAAGAAAGGAATAGTGTAGGCTGCAGGAAAGATTAGCCCATTTTAGCCAAAGAAAGAAAAGATTAGATAAACTATTTCCAAGGCTGTGCAAATGTTTGACAACAACTATTCACAACCTTTTGTAAAGTTGCAATTTACTAGTTGACCCGCGCTACTCAATGCTCGATAGTCGATAATACCCTCGCTTTCTCGATATTGCTGGCTGGCTCTGCTCGTCTCTCTGTTCTTTTCTTACTAGGCTTTAAAAAATTTTCTTTTCCTTAGTTAAACTTACCTTCATATCAACACTTTGACGTACTGCTAGATCAACACAGTATATTGTTAATTCAGAATCATACAAAATGGTATGTCCTATACACCCACACTGATACCATGTGCATCTCATTTGTGTCTTCACATTCATCTTATAATCATATATTGGACATGTTTTTTTTCCTCCAAGGTTGGTCCACGCTTGATTTTTCAACTTAGTTAATTTTGTCTGCGTGATCAAACCAGCACTTTTGACAAAGACAATTATGTAAGATCTACGTTACTACTGTCAAATGATTTAGTATTATCATACACTTATATGCCATAAACATCGATTACACAATGGATTGAACAACGTGGAGCCATATACAGACCTGCACTATAAGAAATGGTATATCTTGCCATATTGAAATTTCGAGTACTAACTAATTTTTTCTAATTGATTATAGGATACTAAAACCCCAGTTACATTAGCAAGAGTTATCAAAGTCTTAGGTAGAACCGGTTCCCGTGGTGGTGTTACACAAGTCAGAGTTGAATTCTTTGATGACACTTCAAGAACTATTGTCAGAAACGTCAAAGGTCCAGTCAGAGAAAACGATGTTTTATGTTTGATGGAATCCGAAAGAGAAGCCCGTCGTTTACGTTAAGTTATTTTGTTATTGCAAACGCCCCATTACATGCTTTCTATTCCTTATTTAAGTTCATAACATAACATATCAATTAATATAATAAACCTATACTATATTGTTAACCTATATTATTATTATTATCATTATCATAGTAAATGCCTATAGTGCCTGTAAATTAGTCGCATCACGTGAACTCTCAAAGGTGCAAGGTGTGTAATACAAGACAGTCACAATTAATTTTAGTAAAAAAACACCGCGCACCTCACCTTAATACTCTCTATACTTCTCTTTACTATACCGAGAAAACTGAGAAAATCTTCGTAATGCCAGCTTGAAAATTATACAAAGTGATTTTTGTATACTAGTTAAAATCTGTTATTTACTTGACTAACTACTGTTTCATTAAATTCATATATCAGTCAGATTATCTCTCATATACATATTCAAGATGGCCGGTAGAGTTACTTTCAGAAGAAGAAACCCATATAACACCAGATCTAACCAAATCAAGGTTGTCAAGACTCCAGGTGGAAAATTAATTGCTCAACATTTAAAGAAGAAAGGTACTCAACCAAAATGTGGTGACACCGGTGTACCATTACAAGGTGTCTCTTCTTTAAGACCAAGACAATACGCTAACAAGTCCAGAACTCACAAGACCGTCTCTAGAGCTTACGGTGGTGCTTTATCTGCCAATGCCGTTAAGGAAAGAATCGTCAGAGCTTTCTTAATTGAAGAAAAGAAATTAGTCAAGAAGGTCTTAAAAGCTCAAACTGAAAAATCAAACTAAGTTATACAATTGAATTAATTATTCCATTAGTTATTTATAATTTATCTTTATCTTTCATTTGTTTAATATAATAATACACACATTAAAAAAAGAAGTATACAAAAAATAAAAAGTATTTTTGTTATAGCAAAGTGATTTATTTACCCATACAGCGTTGAATACATAGAGTAGCAAGATAGAAGAAGAATCTGGAATGTACATTACAAAAAGGTTTAAGATACTTTCAAGAAAGAGGATTGTCAAGATGAAATACATAAGATAAAAATCTCTTATTTATTAAAAATGGAACCACATATTGACTGACCACCATTCAACATTGCACTCAACATTACAGACCTTTCCTCTTGCATCGAATAAAACTATGAATGACAGATTTGGGTATCACTTTGTTTGTAAACTTTAAAACACTGTAAATTTGTACATGTAAACTGCCAATTCCTACACTCAGTAATAGTAGAATAGTATAATAATGTATGTGAAGTCACTCTCCATAGTTAAGCCCTGGCGCTGCCGCGGAAAAGCCAAGGCAAGAAGACATGCAGAGAAGGCAGGCATGCAGAGAGGCAGACAGCGCATGTAAGCATTTATTTGGCTATCTGAGATGTTGGGGTAATGGCATGTATATATATATATATGTATATATGTAAACATATATAAATAAATCAGGGGTTGTTCACAACATATTACCAACCTTTGTGGCTTTGATTGAATTTCTGGGACACATATAATACATACATTGACTGCTCTTGGATAATGTCAGCTTTGAATCCACTTAGGTTTGTCAAGACCACTGAGCCTAGAGAGGGCAGATCAAAGCAAGTTTATTCTGAAGATACCGGAGCAAGGATAGTTGCAGGATGCATACCTTTGAATGAAGCACGTAATAAAGTGATTATGATCTCGTCTAGTAAACATAAGGATAGATGGGTGTTGCCTAAAGGCGGAGTTGAAGATGACGAAATTGATAATTATGCTATAACTGCTAAGCGTGAGACATGGGAAGAAGCTGGAGTTACTGGAATTATAACTAAAAAATTAAAAGTAATACAAGATTCAAGATTTGTTAATGCAAAAGATGCAGATAGTGTATCTAAATTTATACGAAAGTTAAAAGACACAGAAGATGATATAGATGTTTCAAATATTCCTAGGTCAGAATACCATTTTTATGAAATGGAAGTAGATGAGTTAAGCACCGTTTGGCCCGAGTCAAATAAAAGATTACGAAAATGGTGTACTTATAGTGAAGCCAAACATGAATTACTAAAGGCTAAGAGACAAGAGTTGGTAGAAGCATTGAACGATTCGAACATTACGAAGGATTCAACTACGATTGAACTTACAGATACAGGTTTGATTAAAGATGCTAAAGAAAAAGAAGACGATTATTAAATCAAATGAATATAATTGCGATTTTTTTATGCTAATTTACATCATTTTACTCTATTTCAACTATGTGTTTATTTTATTGATTTTTGCTTATTTATTTACAATTATTTATTTTGATTTAACTTCTTGATTTGTATTACTTCCTGCCTAGTAAACCACTCATCATATCTTGAATTAAATTAGATTGCTTTTCAATAATTGGAGTGTTGAAATACTTGACACTGATTTGGTTAACTAATGAAATCAATTGATATTTATCTAGACTTTCGTTATACTTCTTAATCAACATCTTGAAATTTTTGAAATTATCAGCACTACTTCTTTCAACTATAATAATTGACAACACCAAAAAATTTATCAATTGTAATGATTTGTCTTCAGTTTCAATTATGTTATTCTCACTGTTGATGTTTGAACCCACTGAGTTTGATGATGATTCACTGCTTATATATTTCTTCATCATCAAATTGAGACTTTCATTTGCATACTTGATATTTCCCAAGATTAAATATGGCAATACTAAACGTGAAGTATAATAACCGATACTACTCTTATCCTCATCTTTCAAATATAATTTAAACTCTAAGTCCACTAATAAATCAAGAGAATTTTTTTCATTGTAACTTAATAATAAAAGCATCTCGGCCAATCTTAAATGATCCCAATTTCCTTGGTCTTGATCTTTGTCATCTCCATTACTACTTTGATAATATAATAATTTCTCACCAAGAACGTAATTCAAATTACTAAAGCCAATCGAATCATGACATATCTTTTGGGACCATCTAGTTAAATCTTTAGTCAAATTCAAAATATTAGCATCAGAGTCAGGTATCACTACGACTAAACTAATCACTTTACTAACATATTCACGCTTGATAAATGACATGTCTTTATCTTCAGATCCGGCAACAATATCGATCACTTCAAGTAAATAACCAATTAAATCATATGATTCATCAAACTTTTTGAACTCCATTAAAATCATTGAAGATTGATATAATAATTCAATTGCCATCTCATAACTCTTAGAATTCACATATCTATTAGTAATGGCCCTGATTGTCTGTTGTGCTTCATAATATGAACCTTTGGATATCCTATTTCTTTTCTTCTCGTGGAGAGAAGCTAGAAGTTAGTATATGTAACTAATACACAGTTCAAATTAACGGATAATGTAATGCCTCGTCTGTTTGCAATGGAGTGGTTTACTTACCTTTCTTTAAATCTGTCTAATGACTTCTGCAATTTACCGTGAACAGCAGCACTCATTGTTCAATCGCACTGACACTATGAGTTAATATTAAATACAGTAATCTCTTGCTATAGCCGCTTCCAGTTTATAAATATGACAACTAACTACCTATACACATATATATATATATATATGATGGCAATTTGCTCTACATACAGCTAGCTGGTCAAAAAAAGTGGATAACTCCATGCCAATGATAAATAACGCGACTAAAAACCACACCCTCAACCACAACATTCTACGTGTGTTATGATTTTCAAATGTGTGGTTCTCTCTAGTCCATTCCCAAGCACAGAAGCGTTGCTAAAGATGCATCTACATACTCTTTATAGCAAGATGACTTTGGAACTTTGTCCCAGGAAGCGTCTCCTACCACCCATTTAAATCTTATTTCTTCTGCACCATTTAGCATCCGTCCTCCTCTGATAAATGTTGTAGTTGGGCCTAGTCGAACACCATTTTTAGTTAAAAACGATTTGTGTTTGAGATTTTTTTTTTTCAAACTTGGTAACCAAATATTTATTAACGGTAATGAAACATAACAAAGATTAAAGTACTTCAATTTGGGGAACTCTTGTTGATTTAAATCTTTGTTATATCCAAATACAATTGATGCATCTATATTACAAAAATCTATAACTTCTAAATGCTTTCTATTAATCATCATGAGACGACCAATAATTACACCTAAACAAGCAATTGGCCCTAATTCGTTTTTTTCAATGTTAGAGTCAGATGAATTAGAAGCAAGATGTTGTCTTAACGCATCTATATTGGTATGATGAAGCATAGCCACTGTGTTCATTGCAAACAATAATGAAAATAGGTTAGTCTGTTTATCAATTATGGCTTTACCTTTCAATTTCACAATTCGAAATATTTGTAGCTTTGTATCGGGGTTGATTACTTTATAATCTTTGTCATGTAACACAAGCTTGACTTTTGGATCACATTTCAATCTTGATGTATTTATAGCTATAACAAGTGAAAACAGTGATGGTGGTAAATATCTTAGCATCGACAAAAGCAACTTAATATCCACAATTTCAACTTTCAAAAGTTTTAAATTAACAAAGCATGCAGTGACAAGAGCTGCCCTTGTCCACAAGCTCAAATCTCTTTCGTTAATTTTATGTACATTTCGCTCAAAATAATTATACTCATGATCCAACGCGTCAACTCCAAATTTTCTCTTAACCATATTTTTAAAAAGGTTTATAGGAGTTGGAGCGGGAAAACTCCTATTTGTTAATATCATGAATCTTGGGTACAAGTTAAACTCTAATTTTTCGTGAAATGAAATTTTATCGTAAAAATCAACCAAGAAAGAATTGAAGTCACCACAGCAATTATGCTCCTCTACTGCAGGTAAATCAAACATTAGTGGAAGGAGCCTATAGTATGCAGGTGTCAACCTTTCTTTCAAATGTTTAGATGTATTCATCCAATTTGTAATATCCTCGTAGCTTAAGAGAACAAATATTTTTTCCAAAATTTCATTAGGTAAATCAAACATGTGAGCTTTACCATCAGTCCTATATCTTTTATTCTTATATGTATAGTTTGGAAGATTCACGCCGGCGTGTTTAATTTTTTGGCGGGGAAATTGAAGTTGCAGTGTTTTACTTTTCGTATTGTATAAAAGTTGATCTTTATAGTTAATATTTTTTCATTTAAATGAAATCAGGGTGTTACCAAAAGTTTGTTACTTACGCTTGCAACTCTACATTATCCTTAGGGGCACAATCAAGAAATAGATTATTAGCCTTTGCTAAATCACTCAAGTAGCTTACGGGTGAAACTCGTTTAGGAAGTTTGTACTCACTACGAAAGTGAGTACGTACGTTCTCGTTCACATAAAGGGACGACATAATGTAGCACAGTTTCTTTTGCAATTTTGCTGTGATTGCTAGTATAATAACCAGACACTTGTGGTAACAAGCGCTCTCACGATATATAACCAGCCATCAAAAGGTGTGGTAGATTGCTGATGGGTTGATTGACAACTCGACTAGTTTTGACAAGAAATATGTCCCCGATTCAGCAGATTCAGGTCTCGAGAGAGACGCGTCGCTAATTCTGGAGTCCTCGGAGACACCAAAGAACAACAAAGAAAACAAACAATGCTTCAGCACTAAAGAGAGAGACATGGAGAGACAGCAAGTGTGAACAACTAGTAGTACAATTACAGAGTGACCACAAGGGCACGTATACATAGCAGTTGGTATAGGGATACTTTGTCATAATGTCTGTGGATGTCAGTACTATACCTAGCACAAATGAGCACTCTCAAGCTATAGTGCAGAGATCCAGTGATGATGACCTGTCAGCTTTCAAACCTTCCATACAGGTAATTGATGAAGACAAGCAATTTAACCCGGACTTACTTTCTTATATTCAAAAGTTTTACAAACCTCATAGCATTACCGGCTCTAACGATAATGGGTTAAACTACCACATTGTCTCTGTTTTTGGTTCTCAATCCACTGGTAAATCTACCTTATTAAACAATTTATTTGGAACCAAATTTGACGTTATGAATGAAGTACAAAGACAACAGACCACAAAGGGTATTTGGTTGTCTCATGCAAATTTTATAGCTTCTTCAGATGACTCTGTGAATAACAAGACTTCAAATGACGGCATGAATATATTTGTTATGGATGTTGAAGGTACTGATGGTAGAGAAAGAGGTGAAGATCAAGATTTTGAAAGAAAGTCGGCCTTATTTGCCCTTTCTACGTCTGAGGTTTTAATTGTCAATATATGGGAACATCAAGTTGGTTTGTACAATGGTGCAAATATGGGATTATTGAAAACAGTTTTTGAAGTGAATTTGTCCTTATTTGCTTCAAATAGACAAAAATGTCTTTTGTTATTCGTCATTAGGGATCATGTCGGAGTAACACCATTAGAGAATTTAGCACAGACATTAACCAATGACTTGGTGAAAATATGGGATCAATTGAATAAACCTGATGGAACTCAAGACCTGAAGTTATCTGACTTTTTTGATCTGGAATTTTTTGCATTAGGTCACAAAGTATTACAACCAGAGAAGTTTGAAAACGATGTACATTCATTAGGTGATAAATTTTCCAAACAAAGCGGCAACACTTTGTTTTTGGATGAATATCATCGTCATATCCCAATAGATGGTTGGGCTATGTATTCAGAACAGGTATGGCAACAAATTGAACTTAATAAAGATTTAGATTTACCAACTCAACAAATTTTAGTTGCTAGATTCAGATGTGATGAAATTTTACAACAAGTATACGATGAATTTCTCATTAAGTATGAACAATTTGTAAGCTGTTCAAATGCCATTACCGAGCCACTGGAAATCTCACAGTTTTTGAAAAAACTACGTGTTGAAGCATTAGAATCGTATGATTTAAATGCTGCCCGTTATAATCATACTGTATATTCACAAAGAAGAACCAATCTGTTGAACAAAATTGATTTGAAATTGAAAGAGCTCTATGATTTGCAAATAGATAAGTTTTACAAAGAATCGATTACTAAGTTCCAGTTACAATTCACTGAATTAAAAAAATCTAAGAAATATAATAATAATTATAAACAGTTATTAGATGTTGTTTCCAAAGCTTCTAATGAGCATTTTGAAAATCAAATTAAATCATTTAGTATTATAGATGAAGAAACGAATGAATCTGTTTTTAATCACAGTAAGGAATTGAATGATTTAAGATTAAAGATTGAAGAGTTATGTGAAGAAAATAAGTTAAAGGAAAAAGATAGTCTTGTTCATAAAATAGTCAAGAAATTCACTCTCAATTTTAAAGAGATTGTGGTTGAGACATTACAGCAGCCATCTGATAATTCATGGGATCTGATCGTTGACAGCTTCACTCATTTAGTTGACACTCTTTTGAAGAAGAAATATTATGACGTTTCAGAAAAAAGCTATGATTTTAAATTAGGCTTGACAGCTACTCAAAACGAAGAGACTTTTGACAGTATTCATAAGTCATTATGGAGGAAGTTTTACGACATTGTACATGATTATGTGTCTGAAGATACAGTTTCTAGAATTATAAGAAATCGATTTGAAGACTTGTTCAGATATGATGAAGCAGGACTCCCTAAGTTATGGAAGAATGTTACTGAGATCGATCTGCAATTCAACAAGTCTAAAACCGAGGCTATGAAAGTATTATCTATTCTTTCGTTAATCAAACTACAAAAAACTGATTCGGAACTCATACCAGATGTAGATATTTTTCATGACGATGATGATGACGAGGATGACGACGGTGAGGATGAGGGGGAGGATGGCGAAGAGGGACATGGTGAAAATGCCAATAATGTTTTGTTACGCAAAAAGTCGCACAACTTCTCTCATTTACTTACCACAAAGCAGCAAACGAATATTAGTACAAAGGTGAAGAAAGAAATGGATGCTATATACATTGAAGCCAAGAGATCGATAATAAACAATACCACCTCAATTCCTGTTTGGATGTATGGATTGTTAGTTATCCTAGGATGGAATGAGTTTATGGCAATTTTACGCAATCCTTTCTTGTTTACATTAGCCCTATTATCAATTACAGGTCTATATTTTGCATATAATACCAACATGCTCGGTCCTATCTTATCAGTGGTTTTTGCCATGCTTGATGAGACCAAGAAAGTAGTGAAGGATAAACTAAAAGAGTTTGTGCTAGATGAGCACGACAATAAAGCGTATGCAGTTCCTTCTTCTTCTTCCTCGCTAAAGGACAAAATTGAAGATATCCCAATGGACGATCTAAATGAAAAAGGAGAGAAGCTGCCATGATGTGTACCTAGGTGTACATATCATAATAATAATAATAATAATAAATACTAAATAATAACACAGTAGCCACAAAAACAAAATAAAGTAAAAACCAAAAAACAATTACAGAAAACTGTACCACATTATGCCCTACAGACACTACACTGACCAACACAGCCTCGCTCAATAAAAAAAACAAGGCGCTGTGTAAAGCAAAACAGCCAGTCACTCACTGTCACTCGCTCTCACTCTCTCACTTGCCGTATATTCCACTTGTATGCTGTATGTCTGCATATGTATATATACTCCGTATATATCGCAAGCTCCGGGGTTCTTTTGATACCATCAATCAGCTGGACAGCTACACGTATTCACAGCTAAACGTATTCAGTATAGAAAACCTTTAAAAGATTAACTGTACAATTGCACAATGTCGTTCAAAGGATTTCAAAAAGCCATTGTGAGGGCCCCTCAGAATTTCAGGCAAAAGCTTAACATGGGTGAGTCTACTGTCGATCCAGTTTATGTTGATGCCGAAAGAAGATTCAAAGAACTAGAAGACCAGACAAAGAGAATCAGTGACGAGTCCAAGAGATATCATAATGCTGTGAATGCCATGTTAGACCATCAAATGGGATTCTCCAAGGCCATTGAAGAGATTTTTAAACCAATTTCTGGTAAATTATCTGACCCAAATTCAACCAAGCCCGAAGGTAACCCAGAAGGTATCGAAGCTTCTGAACAGTATAGAGCTGTTGTTGCAGAATTAAAGGAAACCTTGAAACCGGACTTGGAATTAATTGAGAAGAGAATTGTTGGACCTGCACAAGAATTACTGAAAATTATCAGTTCTATCAGAAAAATGGCTACCAAGAGAAACCATAAACAACTAGATTTGGACAGAAAGAACCATTCATTGAAAAAGATTCAAGATAAGAAGGAAAAGAAACCAAAAGATGAAGAAAATATGTATAAATATGAAGCTGAGGTTGAAATTGCTCAACAAGAATATGATTACTATAACGAGATGTTAAAGAATGAATTACCAATTCTTTTCAGATTAGAAGCAGATTTTATAAAGCCTTTATTTGTTTCTCTTTATTATATGCAACTGAATGTATTTTACACTTTATCTTCAAGAATGGAAGAAATGAAGATTCCTTATTTTGATTTGACTACCGATATAGTGGAAGCATTTGTTTATAAGAGAGGTGACATAGAAGAACAAGCAGATTCAATTGGTATTACTCATTTTAAAATCGGTCATGCTAAATCTAAATTAGAAGCAACAAAGAGACGTTATGCTGCCCAACAAGGACCCGATGGTTCACCCGCATATGGAGCTGCTGCTACCGCCGGTGGTTATGGTCAAACTCCTGCACCCGCTTATGGTCAAACTGCCGCTCCAGCTTATGGTGCAGCAACTGGAGGTTATGGTCAAACACCACCAGCAACAGGTGGTTACACTGCTACTGGTTACCCAGATGAAAAGAGTGCTGCATATGGTGGATATGGATCAACCCCATCCACCGCTGCTCCTGCTTATGTTACACCAACAGCCACTTCATATGGATCATCACCAGTTACGCCAGTAGCACCAGCTGCACCAGCCGCTGCAGCAGGTGCTGAAACATGTACCGCTTTATATGATTACACTTCGGATACACCAGGAGATTTAACTTTTACCGCAGGAACAGCTATAACTATTTTACAAAGAACCGCAGACCAGAATGGTTGGTGGACAGGAACAGCAAACGGTGTACAAGGTGTTTTCCCTGGTAACTACGTTCAATTAAATTAACAGTATTACTTTGCATGCGCTACATCTTCACCTGTTCAGTTCTAAGTATTATTTGTGTATTTATGTCTTATTAGCTTAGTATGCTTTATTTCAGCTTTAAATTTAGCCCTTTTTTCAATTCTGTGATCATACACAATACACATCGCAAAACAACAATAAAAGAATGCACTTTTCGAGATTCTCAAAAATTGCTTGTATTAATGTAAATCTTAAGTTTACCGCTTAAAAAATACTACTTTTTTTATTTTGACATCATTAGTCAATTTACAACAAGACAAACTAGCAGTGAATAGTTTTGAAGAGAATAAGATGGATATGTTGAAATCTGTGTATCAACAGGTAACAGTGGCACTAACACCAGTTGGGAGAGTAGTTTACTTTCCGTATTCTGCCTTCCGCGTATTACTTCAATGGATGCATTTTGTATCATTAATATCTTTGCGGTACCCCTTGACTGTTATTGTACACTACTTTAATTACTTATTTATGATTCAACCTCCTAAAAACGACCAAAAAACTTTATCTACAGAACTGGCTTTTGTCAAAGCTAAAAGTCATAATGAAGTAATTAATTCAAAACGTCCAGTTCTTGGAGATGAAGCAATTTACATGTTTGATCCCCCTGATTCTTATTTTGATATTCTTGGGTTTTTTCAAAAGTCTTGGGCTAGAACTGATTATTATTGGGATAGGTATGTTGTACATACACCATTTTGTGTTATTGGGAGAGTTAATGGTACTCGATCTCATTATGTATATATTGCACCAGCTGATAAATTAAAATATCAGCATGTAAATACCAAAATGAAAGAACCCGAAATTAGTCAAAATCGAAATCAAGACCAAGAAGAAACTATTTTTGAAAACAATAGTCCTGATTTTATAAATGACAGACTACCACCAAGGATAAAAGGAATGTATGGTAAATTTCGCAAGATGATTATTATGAAGAATGATGGATACACCCAATTAAACAATGAAAAGGATAGCCTCTCAGATATTTCAGATTTACCTCAAGTTGCTTATCAAGATCAAGCTATATCAAGAGTTGCGGAGTTAAATGATAATACTATTACTGCACCTGCAAGTTTCTTAAGCACTTATGGAAATGAAGTAATTGAAGAGCAAACAAATCAAGTTGCAACCGAAGAGTTTCAACCAAGAGTTTACAACTTACAGCCCTTGATAGAAAAAGAGGGAATGGAAGGTCATGACACCCCTGGCCCTTCAAAAGTAATTACAAGCTCTCCGCTAAGAGAACTATTTAAATCTCCAGCCATTGTCAACTCTGTTAATAATGATTCTGTTTCAATTCCATTATTAGGTCTTACTTCTTCTCCCAGCCCTAAAAAGAAACGAAATACAATCAACGAAAACAATGTTTTGTGTAAAATCAAAATTAGAAAGAAACCAAAAACCAATGACTTAACTGTGGGTAACTATGAGCTAATTAAAAAAGAAATCATCAAAATATTAAATCAGCAAGGGTATGATGATGGATCAATTGGTCCCAATATCGTTAGATTTGCATGGCATTGTTGTGCGACTTATGACAAAAATACAAAAACTGGAGGCTCTAATGGGTCAACTATGAGGTAAATAGTAACAACTCATTAGCAAATAAGCAAATTAACCACTCTATCAAAAATTACTAACTGCTAATTAACATAGATTCCCACCTGAACTAACAGATCCAGGAAATACAGGTCTTCATACTGCTAAATCGTACTTAGATTTAATAAAACATAAATTTGAGTGGATAACATACGCAGATCTTTACACGTTTGCAGGTGCAGTAGTTATCGAAGAACTGGGAGGTCCCAAAATCCCATGGCAGCCAGGTCGTATAGATTGTTGTGATGATTCTAAAGTTCCTGCTAATGGTAGACTACCTGTTGCTGTTTTAGGGATAGATCATATTCGTGATGTTTTCATTGAAAAATTAGGGTTTGATATTAGAGAAACTGTTTGTTTGATTGGTGGTGGACATACTTTGGGTAGATGTCATGCTCAATATAGTGGCTTTAGTGGTAAATGGACTGATGAACCTACTAAATTCGATAATCAAATGTTTAAAGTATTATTAGAGCGGACATGGAGACCTAAAGTGGTTTCTGAGACTAAAAGACTGCAGTTTGAAGATGAAGAGAAACATGAATTAATGATGCTAAACACTGATGTTGAGTTATTGAAGGATAATGAGTTTAAACATTGGTGTGAAATATATGCTAATGACTGTGAGTTGTTTTTCCATGATTTTGCGATTGTTTTTGGCAAACTTTTAGAACTTGGTGTAGAAAGGGATTTTGATGGAATTGCTAGAACAAAGTACTGACCTTTTGTGGTGTTTTTCTTTGTTTTTTTTTACAAGGTTTTGCTAACTATATAATTAACTTCATTTTTTTTTTTGAAAACATCTCTTTTTATTTAAATGTGGTATTTTTTTTTCTGTTTCGATAATGAGCTTATCGAAGAATAGTATTACTCAATAATTATAAACATACACTATATACATGAAAGTTCGAAATGAAATGAAAAGAATAGCAAAGGTTAATTATTCAAACCCATGAATTCATCACCACCATCATCATCGCTTAAACCCAATGATTTAGAAATGAGATCATCTGTGGTACTGTTATTGCCATTGGCAACCGAACTAGGTAAATTATTTGTATCTAATAATCCAGACTGCGCTGCAGAGTTAGCGATATCGTTAAAATTATTGTCGTTATGCGTTGATGGGCCACCTAAGAAATCCAGCATCATATGCATTCCACCTCCTCCTGCGTATTCTTCAACATCTACTGGGAGAACTTTAGAGACACCTTCAAGAAACCATACTTTATTTTTCATTTCAGATGTGAAATTTCTTAAAAGTTTATAATAGCATCTCATGATTCTCATTGCTGCTAAATCACAACTTATTAAAAGTCCCAAAAAACGTTTGTCTAGTAATGCAGGAAACGCAAAAACACGTAAGATGAAATCAGATTTGTTTCGTTCACGGTATAACTTATTCATGTAGGCTAATGTTGGTAAATATGGGGAGGTATATGGCAATGGGAACAAATCCATGATTTCGTCATCAAAACACTGGATAGAAGAATATTTTACCTGTTCTGAGTCATCATCATTGTTGTGATTTCCCGATACGCCGACCGATGCATCACTCTTGGACCTTGCGGAAACACCCCCACTTCCTGAAGTAACTGAACCAGCAGGAGAATTTGGAGTTAGTTGACCAGATACCAAATCGTATCCAATTTCACCTAAATCTCCTAGATCGACAGAAATAAATTTATAAAATCTTGAAGTTTCAGACAAAGGCCATACAGCAGTCAAAATCGTAGCTGCTCCTTTCACATGGAAAATCCATGCAGATGGAGGTAGAGATTTAGGTGATGTTGAAGTTGGCAATGAAGCATTAGCCAAGGAATCCATAATTAAAATCAAAGCTGAGGCAACTAAAGCATCTGTATTTTCTGGTGACATTTCCAATACTGCCTCACCTAGCAGTTTCAAAGCATCTGCTCTATGGCAAGTTACGCATTGATCTAATCCCCTTTCAGTTCTGGATAAATGAGTGGCACTGAACGCTAATACCGAGTGCATTAAGAATGGGTATTTGAAAGCTAACATTGGTATATCCTCACTCCAAATTTTTTCTTCGGAGATACCAGCAGCGGTAATTGTAGGCCACACTTTGGTGGTATAATGATACATCAACCTTAAATCTAACATATTTAAAGGTTCGGAATACCCGTTATAGGATAAAGAAGGTGTTATTGAAGCTGCAGTGATAGGTGGCGAGTCAACTATGCTTGGTGATAAATGTGGTTCCATTTTGAGGTTATTTGCTGCACCTGATGTTGTTGCTGTTGTAGAGTTAGCAAACGATTCGTTTGAATTGGAGGCAGTAGCTTGGTTATCAGAGTTACCATTACTGGATTTTAACTCGTTGTTGGGTATATTCATATTTTTCAACTCACTTGCACTTCTTTGTAAAGAGGCAGCGGCAGCAGAAGCCAAAGAAGTTGGATTATTAAAGAAAGACAAATTACTTTGTTGTTGCTGCATGAATTGTTGTTGAATTTTCATAGCTTCTTCAGGAGGCAATGATGCAAACATCTTCAAATGTTCAGGCTTTATGTTAAAATTACCTAATCCCAAATTCAGTGTAGAAGTAGCAAAATTCGTAGTTGGGTCTTGTGCAAACTGTCTTTGAGTTACAGCTAATGGAATATTAGCTGCTGCTGCTACAGCTGCTGCAATTGCCGGTAATTGAGGATTTTCTTCATCCATGTTCTCGTTATTATGGTTTTGTGACGCAGATTGATGCTCACCATTAGGAGGGACAGAAGTTGCTGCTGTTGTTGTATTATTTGTGGATATTGTAGGTGAAGAAGATGGGGTATGTCTATTTCCATTTACATTTGCAGATGCTGCCGCTGCTGCTGCTGCTAAAATATTTGAGAATGGTGAATTAGGGGTATTTTCATCTTGAGATTTTGCAGATATAGGCAGTGAGGAAGTATTAGATGAGAAAGCATCCAATTGATCATCATTTGAGTTATGAGATAAGTAAACACATTGTATATCCATACGATCACAATTATGACAAATTGGCTTATTTTCATCACATTTAACTCTTCTTTTTTTACATGTCAAGCATCCTTTACGTGATTTTTTATGGTACTTTCGCTTTCCTGTTGATTTCTTGCTTATTTTCGAGTCTACTTCGTAGTTATTTGTCATGGTCTTATTTTTTGAAAAATTGAATTGTCGTTTGTTGTATTAGAATAAATTGGTAGAGTAACTTTGGCTGTTGTGTTTTTTTTTTGGTTCCAGTGTGTTATATGATGGGTCAGAGCAAATCAGACATCTAAGTTGAATTAGTCAATGTCTGTGTAATGCTCCTTTAGTTCAAGACAGAAATGAGCTTTTTATTGTATCGATAGCGTGATCTGATTGGTAATAAGCAGTTTGGTCGGTATTAGAGGACAAAATTAAGATAAAGAAAGTAACGTATAAATTGAGCAACTACCCTTGTTATACGTTAAATCTATAGCACACTATATCACTGTTGCTTGCTGTGAACTAAAAGGTTGAATTTATCTATATATCAGTATACCATAGATATCTCTATCTATACAGTGTATATAATAAACGAGTTAAACGACGAGATTTTTCTCCTTATATTATTGCCTTTTTGCCTAAAAGAAAAAGGCTGAGTTACAATAGCGGGTGATTTTTATAGTCGCGTCGATATTTGAATTTTGAGTAGGTATTGATTGATTAACTGATTTGGAGGATATAAAAATATGTGTATATTTATGTGTATATACGTATATATAAACAGATTTGTATTAAACTAGTAAGTAGGCTATATTTGATACGATTAATGGCCATGTGGGTCCTCTTTCGCTGGCTCAGGGTCGACTGTGATCATGGTATCAATTCTAAGGATGGCAATACATGCTTCTAATGCACTTTTTAAAGATTTAACTTTTGAGATAGTTGGTTCTAATACACCATGTAATACTTCATCTACAATTTTCCCTTTAATTAAATCTAATCCGTAATTTTTATAATTTCTTCTCTTTAAATCTGTCACTGCGACTTGTTGAGATGCTGTATGATATGATCTTAATTTGGCTATTAAGTCAGAAGAATCCTTAGCGGCATTGACTGCTAATGTCTTTGGAATTATTAATAATGCATTTGCAAATTCAGAGATTGCAAGTTGTTCTCTTGATCCAACTGTAGTTGCAAAATTATCTAAGTAAATGTTTAACGCACATTCAACTGCTCCTCCACCGGGGACAACATTACCACTTTCTAAAGTCCTTTTCACCACACATAATGAATCATGAATTGATCTCTCCATTTCATCTAATGTATAATCATTTGGACCTCTTAATATAATTGAAGAAGAAGAATGAGCTTTTGTACCTTTGATTAATATACATTCATCATCACTTATTCTTTCTTGTACAACTTCATCAGCATAACCTAAATAACTTGATTCAAAAGTTTCTTCACCTTCTAAATTACTCATACTACCAATTAAAGTTGCACCTGTAGCTCTTGCAATTCTTCTTAAATCTTCTTTTTTACAACGTCTAACAGCCATAACTTTAGATTCAACAAATTCTTTAAGACATAAATCATCAATACCTTTAGTTGTCAATACGACATTTGCACCAGCATCAATAATTTTTCTAATTCTTTCTATTATAATGCCATATTCACGTTTACGAATTTCTTCTAATTGTTCAGGATCATCAATATTAATTTGAACACCCATTGCCATTTTAGCTTTTTGTAAATTAATATCCAATACTGCAATTTTAGCACCTGAGATTTTTTTAATCATGGCTTGAGAAGCCACGGTACAATTTAAAGCATAACCATTGATTAACATTGATTCAGTTGATGATTTACCATGAGCTTTTAAAATATTAACTGCTTTAACAGGATATTTGGTTTCATTTTTCAAATTTGTAGTCTTAACAGAAAGCATTGCATCAACGACTAATTTACCAAAGAAATCAGAATTAGATCCAATGATTTTAGAAGACATTGAGGTTTTAGCTATATTGATTATTGATTCGGTTCCTAAGGATTCAACAGGTTGAGATAATACATCATTAATGTATCTAATGGCTTCTCTTAAAGCCAATCTATAACCAGTAATAATGGTGGTTGGATGGATCTTATTTTTGACTAATTCATTTGCTCTTTTCAGTAATTCAGAAGCAATAATAACTACAGATGTAGTACCATCACCAACTTCACGATCTTGTTGCTGAGCCAATTCAACAAGAATTTTTCCAGCTGGATGTTGAACGTCTAATAAGGATAAGATAGTAGCACCATCATTTGTCACTGTGACATCTCCAATATCGTCCACAAGCATCTTATCCAAACCCACGGGACCTAATGACGATTTCACAACATTTGCCACGGCTTGAGTAGCTAAGACATTTTGATTACGAACATCATCACCACTGAGTTTCTCTCCACCTAAAAAAAGGGTGTCTGAACGGGCAGTTGAAAACATTTTGTTGATTAATCAGCGTACACCGTATAGTTTGCTCAATGAAACGAATGCGTTTTAACAGCAATCAACCGGAGATATAAAAGAAAGCACTGCAGTGAGAGTGAATTGAATCAAGCTACGCTTCTTTCACTGACAAATTGGTCTATCCGAAAACGCTCGCTCGCCAACTTTTTCCAACGCGTAAGTAATTAAGTAAGTAATTAAGTAAGTAATTAAGTAAGTAATTAAGTAAGTAATACAATAACACATCCGTGCACATGTATAGAGATACATACATAAGGCAAAGAAAGGTTACCCTACAGAGCCCATATATAACAAAGTGTATACTAGATTAAGGAACAGTTTACATAAAGGAGTAAAGAGTTAGATAGTAGATAAATTAAACATAAAAATGGTAACTTAGTTGAGTTTAAATAAGAAAAAGAGGAAGAGGAAGAGAAACCATAGTACATAAGTCTGGCTTATTATAAAATTGTACATTTTTTATTTTTTTTAATCACTGGAGGTTCTAAAGCAGCTACTATAGCTTCATCAAATACGTTTTTTAAACCCATTTGAGTTAATGCAGAACATTCAACGTATTTAACAACTTTTAATTTTTTAGCCAATTCAGCACCTTTTTCTGGAGTGATTGGATTTAAGCCTTGTCTTTGTAATTTTTTCACAACTGATAAATCATCTCTAAGATCTATTTTAGTACCTACGATTAAACATGGTACATTTGGAGAATGATGAGTTACTTCGGGATACCATTTTTCTTTAACGTTTTCAAAAGAAGGAGGTAATACCACTGAAAAACAGATTAAAAAGACATCAGTTGAAGGGTAAGATAAAGGTCTTAATCTATCGTAATCTTCTTGACCTGCAGTATCGAATAAACCAACGGTATATGGTTCATCACCAATCATCACGGTGACTGCATAATTATCAAAAACAGTTGGAACATATTCTTGAGGAAATTTATTTGTAGTATATGAAATTAAAAGAGATGTTTTCCCAACGGAACCATCACCAACAACAACACACTTTATCGTCGACATCATAATATCTGTACATGTTTAAAAAGCAAAATAAAATAAGTTAGTATAAAAAAGTGTAACGCGAAAGGGGATAGATAGTACTATAAAAACAGACCATCAGTTGAGTGAGACTTAAAAGACATACGTTTGCAAAATGTAAAAGTTAAACAGGCGGGGAGTAAATAAGTATATTTGACAAATCAGTTCAAAAAGATATTATAATATGTGGGTTTGTAAAGTAAATACAACTCTTCAGTATAAAATAATTGAAATGAGTGAATGATTATTATGATAAGATAAGAGTTAAAGGGTAGTAAGATGGTTTGAATAGATGGTGAGTGAGAGTGACCGATTGATTTGAATGAGATAGAAAAGAAATGTAATAAGGTATTAAGGTTATCAATATGAGATAGAATCTAGTATGGAATCACTTATGTGGAGACTAGTGCAATCGATGTATCAAGATATATATTATATATTAGATTAAAACATCCAACATCCAACATCAAACACCTCTCTCTCTATACTCTGTTCTGCTCTGCTCTGCTCTTCTGATGCTCTCTTATTATTAGTTCTCACACTCTCACACTTTCTTATTTGGAAAAAAGACTATAGACCCGTCGCAAGATTGGCAGAAGTTGTTTTTTTACATACATTGGCTCAATCGGGTAATCTGTTTTTTTGTGCAATTTGTAAATTACTGTTTATGGCAGTAGCAAGATAATATTTCCAAATATGGAACTTATAGTGATCCCATAACCCCAAAGGTTGTCTTTTACACCGCCTTACTAAAACCTTATAATATACGTCTCTTCACTATGCATGAAAAATAAATAATATGCTCTTTTATTATGTATGTATCTTGACATATTTGTCATCTTCTATCTTGTCGTATATCTATCTGTCTATTGGTATATATATGTTTATACAGTACTATACCCACCATTAGAGGTATTGTTCACTTATATCAGGGAGTAAGCTTCAAACCATCCCTTGATACACTGTGCTTTAGCATAAAACAAAAAAAAAGATAGATCGATCAACATCTTGCTTTTTTTTCTCTATTGTTTTACCCCATTTAACCACCAGGGTTATAACATAGGATCAAGTTTAAACTTTCAAATAATTTGTTGCTACGGTGTTTGTTTTCGCCTTTATTGTTTGTTTTTTAAGGTAGTATTTTATTCTTTTTCAAACGCACGCCTTAGTAGGGTATTAGTCACAATTGGAAAGGTTTTATATCTGGTATATATTCCATCCAAGTTTTAGGTATTCAATAAACGTTATTATTAAGGTCAACTATTCTAAAAAGGTATAAAATCGTTTGGAGATACTTTAATGTTTAAAAAAAGTACTATTGCACAGCAGCAATCTGCAAAACCACAACAGGAAATACTATTATCTACAAATAACTCTGATTTATTCTGGGATAAATGTTGTGACGATATCAATTGTTTCTCTACTCAACAAACAGATTCAAATGCTAATACTTCATCTAGTAATACGATTGACAATGATAAAAAATTCTTGGATGGTAATAAAGAGTTTGATGAGTTATTGACTTGTTGTTTAAATGACTGTCATGTCAAGAACCATACACCAAGTACAGGAAAGGCAAACAGAGAGTCAACTTCAACAGATACTTCATTTTCGTCACCATCTGCAGCATCATCATCATCATCTACAGCAACAACTTCAACAACATCTACAGTTACACCTACTGCTAATTCTGTTTCAACTTTAAGTAAAGCAGATATGGATTTCTTAGATTGTTGTTTTGAATATTGTAATTTTGATGATTGTCAACATGTCACTAATTCAGAAAAATCACAAATTAAATCTGAAAATACTTCAGCAAATAATATACCTACAGAGCCAACAGCAGCAAAGACATCGACATCCACATCGGCGTCAACATTAGCCACTGGTGAAGTTATTGATTGTGTAGTTATGTCTCCCGTATGCTGTGAAGTGGATCATACAAATACAATGAAACATACATCATCAAACCCAATGTTTACAAATTTACAGCCTTTGTTACCCTATGGGACTAATTTATCAATGAACAACTCAAATAAATCAATACTGAAATCTCCAGCTTCGACAACTACAAATTTAAGTGATTTACGCCAGTCTAATAAAAATTTAACATTAACTTCCACAACTCCAACTACAAACACAAACACAAACACACCAAGCAATAATAATAGTAGTAATCATCATCATCATTTATACTATCAAGATCAGCTTCATTCAAATTTGGTCCACGAGTTTATTGTTAATGAATCAAATCACAAGCAACAGTCATCATCATCAATGGATACTTCTGCTTTATCATATTCTTATAGGACACCTAACTCTGGTTTTGGTGGTAATGGTAATAGCAATAATAGTTTGGATAATGAATGGAATTCAATTTCAATGTTTCCTAATAGTTTAATGTATCCACAAGGACATATCCATTTTCATCAACATCCACATCCACACCAACATGACCATGATCATCATTTTAATGATTCCAATAACAATAACAATAACAAGATCAAAGAAATAAAAGATGAAGATGCAATAATCAAAGATTCTTTATCACATCAACATCAACATCATCATCATCATCATATTAGATACCATCCGCCTATATCACCACCATCGCAACCAAATACACTAATTCATCAATTCTCTGAGACACCATCATCTACATCAAACTTTCAAACGAGTTCCACAACATGGCCTATATACCAATCACCTCCCAATACAGAAATGTCATCAAAGGGTCCACATCATCATCATTTACTTATTCATCGCCATCAACATGTTAATCCAAATCACACACATGCACATCCCAATCATACTCATGTTTCACATAATCATAGCTCTGTTAATGATAAAGGTATCATTGACAAAAAGAGACAATATGATTCATCTAGTATGGAATCACATACAGGTAAAACTTCAAAAAGATTTAAAATGATGGATAGTACTAATTTATCATCTAATCAAAGCACAAATAATTTGAATGAATATTCACCTTCTGCATCTTCAATAAATACCCCAGTTACATCACGCACATCACCAGGTGATGAGATAATAACTGTAAAGAAAGAAAATGAACAAAATATACAACATTTCCCACCAATTGAAACTGTTAATCCTAATTTACTAGTTTGTAAATTTAATGATTGTAATAAATCTGGAGAAAATTTTACATTTGCTAATAATTCTGAATTAGTTGAACATCTTTTTGGGTATCATGATTTAGTCAATCATTCAAGATTAGTTTTCAAACAAGAACAAATTAAAAATGGGGATTTTGATTCTACTTCTGAAATATCAACTAAATATGTTTGTCAATGGGGGAATTGTGCTTATTCTGTTAATCAATTAGATAAGTTTTTGGATCATTTCCCCAAGAGGCATGGGTTTGGCGAGAATGATGTGGCTAATTTAACTAATGCTGATTTTTCTTTCAGTCATCATAATACTCATGGTAATACACATAATGATTATGAAAAAAATATTGCTTTATTACCTAATGGAAAATATCAATGTAATTGGGTAGTTTCAAATAAATGTTGTTCAAAAATTTTAAATTCAACACAAGAATTAACAGATCATGTAATTGAAGATCATATTTTATCTGGAAAATCATCATATTCATGTTGTTGGCTTAATTGTCCTAGACAAGATAAACCATTTACTCAGAGACAAAAGATAATAAGACATTTACATATTCATACACAACATAAACCTTATAAATGTAATATTTGTGATAAATGTTTTTCATTAGAATCAATGCTTGAACAACATAGTAGAATTCATACTGGTGAAAAACCATATGTTTGTGATATATGTGATAAAAGATTTAAGACTGGATCATCATTAACTATTCATTATAGAACACATACGGGATTTAAACCTTTAGTTTGTAATGTTTGTGGTAAGAAATTTAATGAAAGTAGTAATTTGAATAAACATATGAAAATTCATTTAAGACCTTTTAAATGTGATGATTGTTTAAGAACTTTTAAAAGTCAAGAAAAATTAGATAATCATTTAAAGGTATGCCCTGAATCTAATAAATTACAAAAAAGAAATGATTAATTATTTACTGTTAAGATTATTTTTTTTTTTAGAAAAATTATAGTTAAAATTAAAAGGAAAGTTGTACATAATAAATTAATCACTTGAAAATTAATAAATTAGTCATATATATATATAATATATAAACAGAACAATGATAGCAATGATGGTTGTAATTATGATTATAATTATGATTATTAAGAATGGTAATATAATATAATATTGGTATTAGTAACTAACTATTGGGTAACACAGAAGCAAAGATTAATTGATAGTTTGGGTAAGTTGGACAAAGAAAGAGAAAAAGAAGAAGAAAAAAACAGGTTGAAGGTAAGAAGTAAATTGGTGTTAATTTGCTGCAATAGCAGAACCATTAATTGGTTTATCAAGGTTAGTTTGAATAGTTTCAGCTTCTTTTAAAATGGTTTCACCAGCGCTTTGTAATTCACCTTGTAATTTATCTAAATTACTTGAAGAAAATGAAGAAGTTATTTTTTCAACAGTTGGTTTTAAACTTGAAATAGCTTCATCTGATAATCTTCTTGAAGTTTTAGCTAATGCATAAGCAGCTGATACATCATCTTTTTTCTCTGTAGTATAAACTTCAGAGACGTGTTTTGAAATATCAGAAGGTAAAGAAGTGATTTGTTTAACTAAAGGTTTAGAAAGATTATATGAAGTTGTTAATAAATTCATTGATCTTGTTAATTCACTTTCTTCAGCAGTAGGGTAATTAACAGGTGTTGATAAAAATGAATTTTCCTTTGGTAAATAACTATTAACTAAATATTCAACGCTATTATTAATTGGTTTTAAAACGGGTTTAGAATAAACTTCTAAAGTAGGTTTTGCTTTTGATTTATAATCTTCAGCTTTTTTTTGAAAATTTGAAGTTGTTGTTTCATAATATTTTTTACCTTTGGAAATTGAATCATCATAATTTTTCTTTATATCTGAAACAATTGATGAGATAAAAATAGAAGGTTTAAAAGTTTTTGCTACAGGGATATAATAATCGATTGAATCTAAGATGTATGCATCAATAAATGAATCTAATTGATTATGAGCTTTAACTATGATTGAATAAGGGCTTAAAAAGCTGGCCAATTTTGCGGTATACACGGCATATAGTTCAAACAAGTATTTAGCAAGGGCAAAAGTTGATAAATAATCATAAGACTCAGTTAAAACAGGGTACTGTTTTAAGTGTGAGATGGTTAAACCTGTGTATGTTGGCTTTGTAGTAATTGGAGCAGAAGTAGACATTCTAGTTTTCTTTTTAAAAGGATGGTATAAAGTGTACAGTGTGGTGTGAATTAGAGTAGATGGTGCTTGATAACTTCGTGAGATGGTATGTTAAAGTGAGGCTAGGGGCTCAAGAGGGTTGATTGCTTATCAGTAGATATCAGTATGTGTGAGGGATAATGTAAGCGAGTGGTAGACTTACTTAATACAAAGGTACAAATTGATGATTGTGAGTGTGATTGTGAATGCAAAGTGCAGCAGGAAAGCAGAATATGATGATATGACAAAGCAGAGTAAAATAAAGTAAAGTAAGTAAAGTAAATAAAGTAAAGTAGAGTAGACTGGGCAAAAGGGGATAAATCAATCAGACAACCAGACAACCAGACAATCAGACAATCAGCCAAAATGCGGCAGAAATTGCAACTGCAGCAATTTGCTTTTCTTTCACTAAATTTTTCCAGCTTTGCTTCTCTTTTGGGATTTGATAGATCGGTAGACAGCAAAGGGCGAGCATGTGAGCATGTGATTATTGCGCTCGCTGTGGTGCACGGGTGGAGCTGTTTTTTTTTTATTGGCTTGTCTTTGGTTTGTCTTTTAGCTTATATTAGTGGGGTTATATTGTATTGCAATGTGGGTGTTCGACTTTATGGTATATACTTGAATGCATATCGTATTACACTGAGACCATTTGCTGCTTTTAATTCACAATATTAATTACTGTTGTATTTCCACTGCTCGGTGGTGGTGGCTGCCAAGTTTATTCCCGCGCTTTTAGTTCGGTAGTAAACCGCGAGGCTTCTACCGAAACATGTTGTTGTTGTTGTTGTTAGTTTAATTTTGTCGTTATTATTTATGTATGTATGCATGTATCTATGTGTTTGTTTATCTATGTATCTATGTATGTATAATATGCTAATGTTTTTTATATGCTATTTTGTGTGTTCGTCAAGGATATTGCGAATTACCGTTGTGTTTTGCAGCACTTTCGACTGAGACTTTATTTTAACTTTCTTAGGCTCTTTCTTTGTAAGTTTATTACCATTCTCATTCTCATTACCATTCCCAATCCCATCGATGTTTAATTGGCTCAATTTAAACTGTAATAAAGGGGAATACATATTTTGTGCGTCTTGAGGCAAATCACAAAACCAGCCTTTGCTTTCGATTATTTCCATAAATCCCTTAAATTGATCAATTGATTTCATTAATTTCTTTGAGCCAACAATAATTAATTTACTTTTAGCTCGTGTCATTGCAACATTCATACGTCTCCATTCTTTTAATAACTCACCTGCAGAATTCTTATCATTAGATCTCACCAATGATATAATAATACAATCCTTATCTCTTCCTTGAAATCTATCGGCAGTTAACACTTCAATTTCATTAAATGTAGCTAAAGATCTGTAAAAATGTCTTAGTTGCGATTTATAAAAAGACATCACTCCAATTGATGCTTGTTCAACTCCACAATGCAATAATGATTTAATAATTTGATCAATTATTAATGCTTCTATAGGATTCTCCAATTTATCCCCTTTAATCACCTCTTTGGCTGGAATTTCATCATGATTCAAAAAAATCACTTTATTCTCTTCTTTAAATATAGTATTCATCCATCTGTCTTCAATAGATATAAATGGATCTACCAATAACTCATCTAATTTGGCTTTATCTTTGATCTCTAAAAATTGATTACTAACTTTCTCACTACCACATTTAAGTCTATCTTCATATATTAACTTATTCGATAATAACATAATATCAGAACACATACGGTATTGATGAGTCAATTCAATCACACTTTCAGGATGTTTATCATTTAAAATCTTAAACAATGACCTATCTAACCCACCATTCCTTGCTTCACTATGTAAGACTAATGGTGGCAATTGGTAATGATCACCAACAAGAACAAATTTATCACAATACCTTAATGGTCCTAAACATAAGGGCATGGATACTTGTGATGCCTCATCAATAATACAATAATCAAACTTATCACGATGCATGAATACCGTATCCCTTATACCTAAACATGTAGTGGCTACAACCATAGAATCCAAATAAGCTCTTTTAAAATCTTGCTCAGTTTCAATCTTATACTCAGAAGATTCAGAATTAATCACATATTTCCTAATTCCAGGATGAACACTTGAAGGCGAACCTGTTCTTAAAATAGTCACATTTGGATCATCAATAACTTTCAATAAAATATTATCCACTGCTGAATGTGTATATGAAGCTAGTAAAATAGTTTTATTATTAGCAACTAAAAATTTAATTAGTTGCGCAATCACCGTAGTTTTACCTGTACCAGGCATACCTAAAATCAAACTATAATCGTCAGTCTTCAACACTTTATCAAATGCATTTATCTGATCTTGATTGAAACTATGATTGTCAGGTAATTTAAAAGACAATCCATTTGATGAATAACGAGGAGCTTCATTATCTACAATCAATCTTCTTCGCTTTTCATCACCAGTCTGGCCAATAAACAAATTCAATAAATTGAATCTAGCTAAAGTCAACCCATGAAACATCTCATCTTTATCAATTCTATAAGTCTTATTTTTAACACTAGTAGCAATCTGACTCATTTCACCTGATGACAAAACACTTTCAAAAACTTGATTACTCAAATTGTTAAAACCTTGTTTTTTCACCAATGCATTAGTCCATCTTCGTTCAGTGGAAATAACAATTGAATCAGGTCCCAAATGCTCAATAAATCCAAATGCCAATCCAAAAGCTCCACATTCGTCACTGAGAATAATACGATCATGTTTCGATAACTGTGAAGACAATAATGATTTTTGAGATGAAGTTATTTCTCTTTCAAACAAATAATGAAATCTCCCAGATTTCATCGTTCGACATTCCACAACTTCTAAACTACCTATTCCTTTACCGCCACTAGATTCTCTTTCCTGAGCGGTTAGTAACCATAACTCACGCTTCATACTATTCATTAATCCTTCCTCTTTAGCCAATAATGAGTCCCAAAAATTATAAAAATCCTGATATTTGGTACTTCCATTCATATCTATTGTAACACTATTGTATAATTCTTCAGAAATTCCACTATCTTCAAATTCCCCATTCTCAACCAGTTTACTTGTAGTCATACAAATATCAACCATAGGACACCGCTCACAAGATTGTTGTTTCTTTAAAGGTGGCAACTTACGTTCTCCATACTTTAAATACTCTGATAATTTGTTTCTCATGTTCATTAGTAGTCTCAGGTCGTTTGTCGATGGCTGATCAAAATAAGATTGCTTTTGTTTAGTGTATGTCAACAGAATATTATTTGTGTCTACATCATATCTATCTTTCAATAGATAAGTGTATAATGAAACCTGTGCTCTATTTGTAATATACTCTTTGCCTGTCTTGATTTCCATGGGGACAACATATTTACTTCCGTCGTTTAATCTAGCTTCAATTACAACATCGATTAAACCTCTGATACCAAACATGGGTGACCAAATGTTTTCTTCAACATCAAGAACATTAGTGACTTTCATCGGTGTTTGTTTCTGGTATTTCTTGTATCCTGTAGTAGTGTTTGATAATTGTTGTGGTGTAAGTAAATACATCTCTGCAAATTCTTTGATGTACTCGACGTGACCTAAAACTATGTGCTTGATAGAGTCTTTTGTCTCACCTATACTTAGAATAGGAATATAATGATAATCTAGCTGTTCGCCTATTTTATCATTGATAAACTCATCGGTAAATGTATTGTTAGATAGACAAGATTGAAAAATATTGTGAACAATATTACCTACAGTCATGGGTAACACATGGACACCAGGTCCTGAGAATCTAGCATTTAATATGGCTTTCCGACGACAATCAACCGAGTCACTGATTGCGGTGGCAGATAGTAAAATATCAGGATTCCAAATGAGTACGCTATTAGAATTATCAACTAATGAGCCGGATGAAGCTGATCCTGTAACATGAATAAAATCGCCTTCTTGAAAATTTAACTTAGCCCATTGATCTCTGACAACCAAATTCTTAGTAGTGCCATCACTACATGTTACATTTAAAATGACTTGTTCTTTTTGCAACCCTTGCTTTTTAAATTCTGATTTAGTAACGCTTTTAATCTCATACCTATTGAAATTGTCTTTGTTTATATTTGATTTGATCCAACTGTTCTTGGTATTACTACCATACAATTGACCAGCATAACTATTGTCATTCGATTTTATTTCTTTGAAACTAGGCCTCGCATTGTGCATTTGTTGCCTTTGCAGCTCTTCTTTCTTCTTAGTGTCCAGTTGAGTTAAAGCTTTTTCAAGTTCTTCATCGTCATCACTAAATGAGTCGTCATCAGAATAAACAGTTTGCTGCTTACTTTGAGTTTGTTGTATATGTTTCTGCTGCTGGTCAACATCTCTGTCAATAGCATCCATATCTATGTCACTGAAGGTAAATTCGTCATCGGATCCATTTTCAACAGTTGTTTTAGGCACTTCTGTTTCTAGCTTTGGAGAAGAGGGCAAATTAGATATTGTTTCATTCAAGGCCACATTCAAGTCACTTTCATTTATCATTTCATTAGGGGAAACTTGTTCTTTGCCCAAAGTTTCATCAGCTGCTAAACTCTTGCCAATTAACATCAATAATTGAGAAACATTTTTCTTTGCTGATTCAACCGGTGTGCTACTTGCACTTTTGTCAAGTTCATTCAAGACAGATATATTTCTGCTTGTGGAACCGGTATTGTGAATATTATAATGTGATAATCTGTTTTTTCCTTTCAATTTGTTGATCGTACTGAGCATACTTTCACTTAGGGTCTGTTTCGATGCAATTATTGGTATTTCAGACAAATTCTTCTTATTTTCTTCCAGATTACTAGGATCTGAAACCGATCTTTCTATGCTGATATTGTCATTCTCGTGTGACGTGCTGTTTGTGCACTTAGCTATCAGATTTTGTATACTTGGAGTAAGAAAATTAGTGTTGTTCGCTATAATTTCCTCTTTCAAAGGTGATGAAGGGACACTTAAACTAGATCTTGAGTCTAGATTTATTGCAGGTTGATGTGTTCGATTTTCAACTGGTGAAATAGCCCAAAAAATGTTGTCATCCGAACTCTGAAGATGGGTACGTGGTGTAGTCTTGCTACTGTTTTTGCTCTTCTGTGACGGAGTTCTCAGTACTGGCTTAGTCGGAGTTTGAATGACAATTGGCGGTATGCTACTTTGTCGGCTTTGATTTGAAAATACATTTGGATCTGTTAAACTGAGTACGGCGGCAGTGTTAGGCTGAGGAACGGCTTTGGTCTGTACATTGGGATGTTTAAATTGGCCCGTTGCCGTAGGTTGAAGGGTATTCACGGGAGCGTTGAAATTGTACCTTCTCTTGCCTGGCCGACTGGCTTGGGGCAAATCATTTTCTTTAGAGCAATTACTAGCCAGAGAAGTAGCAAACTTCGGCCTTTTGGCACTCCGTTCAGGTGTGTTCTCTGCTTGTCGACTGAAAGCCATTACTATGTAGAAGCCTGGCGTATAGTTTCTCCTATCTAGGCCAGCAGGAAGTGCAAAGAATTGTATTCCAAACAAGTCTTGATTTTCATCTATACTACTTTTATTTATTTGTGAGTTTGTTTACTTTTGGCCCTCCATACACGCGCTACTATGAGAAAAAAATAACGACGTGAAGAAAAGGTCGATTTTTAAAAAGTAAATCGTTTTCGACGGGTCGGCCTTTTTTATCTGCCTTAGAAGGAGAGAGAGGGCTTATGGAGAAACAAAGAGAGGGAGGGATCTGAAAGCACCAAACGATTCTATCCTACTTATAACAAACAACGCTTATAGACAGAACTCAGCTGCCATTGATCACTCATAGAGTATTCAGCAGTTTTGAAAGCCTGTGTGTTTTTTACTGCTATACTTTGTGACTTAATTGATTGACTCTAATGTCCGCCGCTCCTTTTACTGTTAAAGCGAAGTTTCCGTATACTCCAGAAGCTGAGAATGCGGGAGACGACTTATCGTTCTCCGCAGGCCAATTTATCACAGTAACTGAAGTTGTGGATGATGACTGGCTGTTTGGAACATTTACAGACTCTAAGGGCGAATTGTTGTCTGGATATTTTCCTAAGGCGTTTGTTGAACATGTTGAAAATGAGGAGCCTCCAGCTTCTGAACCAGTCGCCGTTACCACTCCATCAGTTGCATCTGCTCCCCAGAAAACAGAAGAGGAGCAATCTGATGCTCCTGAAAACTCTCCTTTGGCATCATCACCTGTAGATGTTGTGTCTCCTTCTACTGCGGCGTCAATTCCTGTTCCAACAGAAAGTAAAGGAATTAAAGAAGATGCTCAAATTCACTCAAGTAATTTCAAAAACAAACTACAAAGCTTTAATGTTGATGCAGCTCCACCATTACCTTCTCAAGTTACAGCTGAACAATCTTATGTGAGAAGGTCATTTTCTGGAGCTTCTCCCCACTCCAACTATGTGCCACCTAGTTTTACAAAATCGCCACAAGAGCAAAAGGTTGTTTCTGTCAAAACAGAACCTCCAGCTGACATTGTTTCTGAGCGTGATACAACTCATGAAGAAGAGGAAGAGGTTCCGAAATTGACACTAAAACAACGTATGCAAATGCTGGAGCAAAGGCAACAAGAAGAGCAAGCCGCTTTAGCAGCTGCTATGAAAAGGAAACAGGAAAAGAAAACTGCTAAGAAACATACCAAAATTGAAGGTAATACGACAGGAGGATCAATTGTCTCAAGTGCATCAACCAACACAACTAGCACAATTAGCTCACCAGCAAATGCTCAATTTCATCCTGCAGTTCATTCTAACATGACTGGAGAAAGCATTCCAGAAGGTGATGAATCGGTTTTTTCGATTCCTCCTCCAATGCCAACTATACCTACTGAAGAAAAAGAGACTGATAACGAAGATGGTCAAGAATATGAGCCAGTAGGGGATAATGATGACGATGCTGCAGAAGCAAATGATGAAAAGCAGCAGAAAAATGATGATGGAAATGGTAGTGATAATGACAATGATGAAGAAGATGAGGAAGACGAGGAAGATGAAGAGGAAGAGAGGAAAAGGCAGTTGAGAGAAAGAATGGCTAAATTGTCCGGTGGTATGGGAATGATGGGTATGATGGGTTTTGGGATGCCTGCTACATCTGCGTCAAAGTCTAAGAAAACAAAGGAACCAAAAGAACCAAAAGAAACCAAGACTGAAGAATCGTACGCAAACATCCCTGCAGCTGTTCCAATCTTGCCATTTGCAGCAGGAGCAAGCCAATTACCTCCAGCCCTGGCTAAAGTGCCAAAGGAAGAGAGCCAGGATGAGGCAGAAGAAGATGAATATGACACTCCTGGTGTGTCCGAAGAGCCTTCTATACATCCTCCCCCTGTGAGTCAAGCGGCGACCATACCAGTAAGTCCAGTTGCATTGGCTGCACCTATCGAACAAAGCGAAGACAGTAAGACTGATGATGAAGGCGCTGTTGAAAAAGATGAGCCAAGCGGTAGTGATCTCGATGATGCCGTATTAGTTGATGCACCGGAAGAACTGCCTCCAGTATCTGCTCCAGTTCCCCCTGCACCTGATTCGCATGCTTCAACGGTGAATCCCACCTCCGTTTCATTGGATAATAATGTAGAAGCTGTCCCGGGTGAGGTATCAATGGTTTCAGTTGACCAAGCAGCTATGAATTCTGAAACTGTGCAACCTGTGGAAGAATATCTTGACTCTTCAGAAGATCAAGAAGAACAAGAAATGGCAGAAAATGAGTCTACTCAAGAGACAGAAATGAAAATTTTAGATGATACAGAAGAAGATCCAGGTACAACTACCGGTTACGAAGCTGATGAAGGTTCTGATTTTGCAACTGCTGAAAGAGCCTACACATCACCTACAAAACCTAAGCTTGTCTCATCTCCATCAATTCCAATGAGCCCTCCACCAATCCCAGCCACTGCACCTCAAATTCCCCAAGTGTCTCATCCTTCAATCCCTCAAAGAAATATTCCACAGCCTATATCGGCGTCACACGTACCTCCTCAATCGCACACGCAGACACCTTTGATGGCTTCAGCTCCACCTCCGGTGCCATCTGTTTCTAAGTCATCTTTGCCACCTCCTCCGCCTCCTCCTATACCTCCTGCGTCACACCCACCAGCAGTGCAAACATCTGCTACAACACCAACCCATTCCCATTTGCCACCACCACCACCACCTCCTCCAGCTCCTACTTTGAGTGCTCATACAGAACACGTTCCTTCGCTTCCTGGAAGATCAATTGAAACCCAAAAAATTAAAACAACCAACACAGGTACTGTAATCCCAGAGATTTCGGCCCCTGAGCTTCCCAGTTTATGGTGGTTGAATAAAGACGTTCCTCCTATTTCCACGAAAGACTTCTATTACGAAACGGAGACACACGAAGTTGTCAAAAGAGGTGAAAGAAAAATCAAATATCTTGACTACTATATATTAAAGATGGATTATTCACAGATTATCTGGGAGTTAAGCTATGATTTAGCTGACCCCACCAAGTTGTTGACTTTTAGTGAGACAGAGAAGCCACCTCCCAGCAATGTAAGCCAACAATACTTGATTGAGTCGTCTGCTAAATACGGCGCCCGTGCCATTCAATTGGCATCAAGCGCAGTAGGTAGTCCGCTGAAAGAAGATTTAGTATCGTGGACATTAACTCAAATTCCTAATGTTTTGCCTAAAGTAGGGAATAAAACGTTTGGAGCAACGATTTATCGTAATAATAACAACACTGATATTTCAACATACGACTCTTTCAGGCCTGGTGATATTTTTGTTGTAGTGAAGGGTAAATTTGAAACGTCTGGTGCATTCCATAAAAAATCATATGAGTTAGGTGCTAAAACTCCATACGTTGCTATCATTTCAAGCTACGATCATACGAAAAAGAAAATCAGAGTCATTGAACAAAGTCCAACTAAGGGAATTCACAATAACTCATACAGAGTTGCTGATATGATAAGCGGTAGAATTAGAGTATTTAGGCTTGTCGGTAGAGACTACGTTAACTGGTAAGTTATTTTGTATTCCTCTGTTTTTTCGTTTCATGTGTTGTTTTTTTCATGATGCTTTATTTTTATTTGGATTGTTTTGTAGCATACTACCATTATTATCTACTTCTGTTTTCCGAGGACTGATCATTATTATCTTATTAACTTTAAGAAACTTGCTATGCGAAATATATATATATATATATTATATTAAAACAACTACTTACAAAGTCTATTTGTTAATCAAAAACTGTAAACATTTATTATTGTTTTCAAAAAACAATCTTTCCAGTCAATCACTGTTTCTGAAATGATCGTAGTTAATCAGGGCTTGCATGCAACCCCACTCATTAAGCTTACTTCTAAGCCATTGTAACTGTACGGGCTTAGTTAAGTAGTCATTACAGCCAGCTGCTAATGCATTTTGTTTGTCAGCCTGAGATGTACTTGCAGTCAAAGCCACAATAATAATTGGAGACCTGAATAGGCTCAGATCTAGGACATCGTTCAAATTACGAATATCTTCAACCTGTGCAGGAGTCTCTGCAAAATTACCAATTCTGTTAAGCCTCTCCAATCTACGTATCTCTTGGGTAACTTCCATTCCTGACATTACAGGCAGTTGAATATCCATAAATACTAGATGAAATCCTCCTTCTCTCCACATCTCAATGGCTTCTTTACCAGTTGATGCAATTTTATAACGAACAGAGCATGATGTCAGATATCTGGACATAATTTTTTGATTGACTAAGTTATCTTCAACAACCAAAACGTTAATATTAGATAAGATGTTAGATACAGCGGTTTTGGATAAATCTTTCGTAGAAACTCTTTTGTGTAATGACGAATTAGAAACACTGGGTGGAATAATTGATTTTTCCGCAGTTTCAAACGTTTTTGCTTCCTTTGGCTTATTTTTGACACCATTTACTTCTAATATGGTGGAAGATTGTGAATTCACAATGCTATTGTTTGATTTATGTTGACTTTCATCTTCTGTAATCTCTGTTATACTATTGAATCTCTCATTTCCTATGGTTGCTCTTCCACTTGGTGTGTAGCTGACGGAAGATGCAACTATTGGCTTTTGTCCCTTGGGAAGTAACAACACCGTACCAGGAGCATTGGATGCTGGTTCTGGGGTTCTTTGTGAATACTTTCTAAACTTTGTATAGTCTCGAGGAGAGGGAAGTTTCTGCTCCCCAATTACAGCTGTCTTGTTCAGTGGGTTGTAATAACTGTAACTGTTTTGGTGCTCCAACTGTAAAGAAGGGTCTCGTTGTAAATACTGGTTTATATTTGGAGTATGCGCATTGTAGTACGGAGGTGACAAGTCACTACTATTATCCACAAATACCAGCTCTCCGGATGGACCACCATTTCTTTGATAAATACTTTTGCTTGAACCATGTAATGTGCCTCTATTACGAACGTCTGAAAGTTGAAATGGTACATCAACGATAAATGCATCCGTCATTTTCATTCCTTGTGGAAAATAAGTATCTAAAATTTTCCAGACTAGCGTATCTGGTTCAAGCACCACTATTTGAGAGTTGAACGGATGTGATTCAGATTGTTGATGACTATGGCTAGCGGGGGAATGTCCATGAATTAGCTCAGCGGCTGCCAAATTTTTATTTGAGGTTGTATCATCCGAGCTATTTTGGGGAAGTAATGATGATTTGAAAGCTGGAACTGGTATAGGTGATATTGGGGTAGATCCAACTGATTGTTCCTTAAGAGAACTCATAGGGGTAGCTGATCTCGCCTTCGATGATGACGAAGTTTTTGACATTCCTGTTGAATTCACAATGCCAGGAGAGTGATTGGCATTATTAACTACGTTGCTGTTGCTATTAAGATTTGCCGCACTGTTGAAGCTGTTATTTTTAAATCCTGGAACAGCTGGAGATATGTCTGCAGGAAGTTCCATTTTGATGACAAGATCAGAAGGGTCAATCTGTAAGGCTAAAGAAGTTGGAAACTTGAGCATCACTTGACTCTTTAAATCGTCCACAATATCATTGACACCTACAAACAGCGTTGTTGGTGTTTTATTTGGTCTCTTAATCCATATCCGCCTTCTCATATTGTTATTCTGGAGAGGCATAGATGGAGTGGCAGGGGCAAAGCTATGGTTTTGAATTTGTCCTGTGAGCGGCGAAACGCCATTTGTCATTGCATTAGAAACATTAGCCCCAGGCGGTGATATTATTGATGGAGGTATAAGGTAATCCACTGGCGGTTGTGATGTCCTCTTACCGAGGTAGTTACTACTTCCAAAGATATTCATGGATGATAAGACAAACTATTTGATGGATGTGCAACTATTAAAGGTAAAGTAATCGATTGAAAAAAAACCAGACAAATGAGACGGCAAAATGCTCTAAACGCTATATGGTATATATATACAATAGTCGATCTTTTCTATAGAGTTTATTGTAGCACTGTATGATGCAGATGTGAAGCACTGTTAACAAGGGAATGAGCGTACAGCCATCATATCAATGTGACTGACTGACTATTCATCTACACCTCCTTGTTTGTCGTGCCTGTGTTTGCTCTTCGTGCTTAGGGCTGTGCAAAAATGTCTTTACCACTACTTAAATAATTTTAGTGTTTAGTTTAGTTTGGCTCTGTGTTCAAAGAATACGTACATAAGGATGCCTGTATCTGTTTGCAACTTGTGTGGACGTATCACTACTTAGAGCACAGGTATGCGTATGGCGAGGAGTACAAGTCGGACATTTTGCAGTAGTATACCGCATTGCCAGCGGCTGCTAAGTCTCCAGAAACTTGGAAAGATGACAACCAATAAAGAAACTCAATTATCTCAAAAGCCCATTGCATCTGTCGGTCAACGGAACACTACAGAGTACCCCTCTAGAGGTCACATACAGGGGAGTAAAAAACATGTGCTTTTGAAAAATTACCAGGGATTGGTAACTCATGAAGACAAGCTTAAAAATTCAGTGAATGATGTGTTCGATAAATTCAATCTGACTAAGGAGTCAAGATATTCCTCGCCCAACGATCTGACGTCACAAGGTGGGGTGACGTTGTTTGATTACATTGATCCTTACAAGGATGAGTTGAACTCTTTAGAAGAAATAGCTGAAATTCCACGTTTCAAGTTTGACCAGTCGCAATATCCTATTACAAAGGATATGATGAGATGCCAATCAAATGCTGTTTATGCGAATGCCGAACATTTGATAAACAAAGATACGCCATGGGCCACAAAGGTCACTGATCTTAAAGGCTTGAATGATCAGTTGTATGAAATCATCCGCAAAGACACAAAATATGTTGATTATTCTTGTCGATTTTTCAACATCAAATTCTTTCATCCCGATCATCTGTTTGCCAGGATACGCAAATCAAGACCTGCATTATTTTTTTCGGCGCAAACAACCACGAGATTAGGACCTTTGGCACAAGATGTCAAAAGCAACATTAATTTTCTTGATAGCTTATACCCAATGCGACTTGCTGTAAATAGAACGATCTCTAGGAAAATAATACGAAGTGCTTTTTTTGAGGAAATGCAATCTAGAGGAAAAATTAGGGATGGTTTATATCATATAGTTGTTAAACTGATGCCTTTGAAAAGTGAAACCCCCTTAATACGAGAGTCTATTGCATCAGCTATGGATAAAATTGAAAAACTGAAAGAAAAAGATTTGATTCAAAAGAACAAGAAGTTTGAGCAGAATGTTGATTGGAAGGCCTTGTCAAATATGTGTAATACGATACGTACACCTGTATTGACTCCCATTTACAAACAATCTGAAAAAGTGAAGCATCAAAAGAGAACTCGAAGTACACTTGAGCCTTCTGAAAAATGAATTATCATTATGTACATAATGTGTGTGTATTTATAGACGTATTTATAGACAACTTGATTTATATAATAGCCCATTCAGGTTCACCTGCATAGTACTCCCAAGGCTTGCTAGGATCAGTGGATTTGTAAGATTTGGCATGCAACCATAGCACAAGATCTTCAGCCTTAGGCAGTTTGTAAAGCTTCGTATTACACTCTTCACATCTGGCTCCACTCTCTAAAGCCATCCTCTTTTCTCTAGCATTACTTTCAAAAGAACTAAACACAGTTTCGTCTACTTCTTTAATATTGTTCTCGTAAAGTCCTCCAAGTCCATACAATGGATCATTGACAATTGGGTGTCCCAAATTTCTCAAATGAATTCTGATCTGGTGTGTTCTGCCCGTAAGTGGTGTACATAACACGACGCTTTGGTCAAGCTCTGGACTATATTTGAGTCTTTCAAATTTAGTCAAGGCTTCTTTCTGGGTAAGTCCAACTTCCATCTTTCTTTTTTGATCCACTATAATTACATCATCATCACAGACTATTTCCCCATCCCCTGGAAATTTGCCTTCGACCCTTGCTAGATACTGTTTTTGAACTTCTTTCTCTTTGATTTGACGTTGTACTTTAGCTACGGATTCTATACTCTTTGCAAATATCATCACTCCAGATGTAAGCTTGTCTAATCTATGGCACACAAATAACGGAGCTGCGTTTGTTTCTGACTTTAGTATTTCTGTGATAGTGTTATAGAAATATTTTTGCACGGGGTGAATCGGTATACCCGATGGCTTGTTTATAACTAAGACAAACTCATCTTCGTATATTGTCGGTATAGGAAAATCAGTGACAGCTGGTTCATGCTTGTGAGCAACATTACACACAATATCCCCGTCTTTCAAACGCAATTCAAACAATTGTTCACCTGTCAACGATTCACGTTCTCTCTTGCCCTTATACTTCCGCAGAATAGATATTTGTTTCTCTAAAATCCTCTTCCTGTAAGTTTCCACTCCAAAATCCCTAAACTCCTCTGTAAAGATCTCTAGTACAGTCTTATTAACCCATCGTTTCTTGGTCGTTACATGATGTGTATGATAGTATGGTCTGACTAGTCTGAGGCCATTTTCCAGTACATAACGAGAGCTCATTTGAGTGGCTATATACTGCTTTGGTTAGCTTCTATGGCTGTAGCTACTGTACCTGACCCATAAAAAAATGTCCCATGTTAATAGATTGAAGGTGCTACTTTTTTCTCTGTTTACGTCACGAACGAGAGAGCTGATCTGAAATGTCTATGTTATAAGCCTTTTCACCTAGTAATCAGTGCCTCCTCCTTGTTGCAATATGTTAGACTATTTTATCTATTGATATTGCAACAACAATTGATCAGCATGAGACTCAGTACGCAGACCTACAATTGGAGGCTGCTCTGGTCCATTGCGGTGGTAACTCTGCTTTGGATTACTCCTTCTCTTGCTGTGAAATCGTACTTATTCAAAAAATGTGATCAATCTGGATTTTGCACTAGAAATAGACACTATGCTAAGGAAATCACATTAGCTACGGCCAACTCAGCAAACCCATATGAATCCAAGTACGCTATTGATGTGTCTTCTTTTGCAATTAACGATTCTGAAGGTCAATTGAGCGCTACAATACTAAAACAATTGAATGACGGATCTCATATTCCTTTATCTTTAACCATCTCATTACTTGAAAGCAACGACCTCAGAGTAGAAATAGATGAACCACAGAGACGATCAGCTGATAATGTGAAAGTAGTTAACCCTAATAGATATAATGAAGCAAGTAAATGGGCATTTTCTGAAGGTCAGCCTGTTTATAAATCATTCCATCATGCACTAGATAGCGAATCATTGACTTTGACGTATGGAGACAAAGAAGACAAGTACGAGGCCAAAATCGATCTATATCCATTTAAGATTACGCTATCACTTAACGGTTCACCTGAATTGGTACTCAATGACAGATCATTTTTAAATGTTGAGCATTTTAGAACCGAGCAGGAGCAAAATGCAGAAGATTCAATTCATATCCAGCCTGAAGAATCCACATTTGATTGTTTCAGCGATAGTTTTAAAGATTCTAAGAAGGATAAACTACCAATGGGGCCTGAATCTGTTGGCTTAGATTTTTCTATGATTGGATATAATCATGTATATGGTATTCCTGAGCATGCTGACTCTTTGTCTTTGAAAGATACTACTGAATCTGAACCATACAGATTATTTAATGTCGATATCTTTGAGTACGAAACTCAAAGTAAACTACCGATGTATGGGTCTATCCCATTTATGATTGGTGTCAAACCAAACTTCAGTTCTGGTATTTTTTTCATCAATAGTGCAGATACATACATTGATATTAAAAAAACTGCCAAAGATACTCAACTTAATGATGATTATAATCAAAAAATTATCACTACTGATTCTACAAATAAAGTTCAATCACATTGGATGTCAGAGAATGGTAAGATTGACGTCATTTTAATGGTAAAGAAGACACCCCAAGAAATTTCATATTCATATGGTAAACTTACTGGTTTTACTCAATTGCCTAATATATTCTCTGTTGGTTACCACCAATGTAGATGGAATTATAATGACGAAGAAGATGTGCTGGATATTACTGCCATGATGGATCAATATGAGATCCCTTATGATACTATTTGGTTGGATATTGAGTATACTGATAGCAAGAAATATTTTACCTGGAAAAAAGAAGCATTCCCTGATCCTCAAAGAATGTTGAAAAAATTAGACTCCACTGGACGTAATTTGGTAGCTATTATTGATCCACACATCAAAACAGATTATGATGTAAGTAAATCTATTGAAAAGTTGTCCGTTGGTATTAAAGACAATGAGAACAAAAATACTTATCACGGGCATTGTTGGCCTGGTGAATCTGTATGGATAGATTCATTAAACCCCAATGCACAAGAGCTTTGGAGCAAATTGCATAGCAATTCATCTGCATTCATGGGTCAGCAACAAAATATACATTTGTGGAACGATATGAATGAACCATCTGTGTTTAATGGGCCCGAAACATCTGCACCTAAAGATCTTATTCATTATGGAAACTGGGAACACCGTTCAGTTCATAATTTATACGGACATACATTTACTGAGATGACATATCAAGCGCTATTGGACCGTAATCCTAACAGACGTCCATTCATTTTAACAAGATCATTTTTTAGTGGCTCTCAAAGAACAGCGGCAATGTGGACAGGTGATAACATGGCGAAATGGGAGTACTTACGTGAAGCTATACCTATGGTACTAACTATGAATATGGTAGGTTTCCCTTTTGCAGGTGCCGATGTTGGAGGGTTTTTTGGTAATCCAGAGAAAGAATTGTTGACAAGATGGTATCAGGCAGGTATCTGGTATCCATTTTTTAGAGCACATGCTCATATTGATTCTAGAAGACATGAGCCTTGGGTTGCTGGTGATCCATATACATCCATTATGAGAGATGCTGTAAGGATAAGATATGCCTTGTTGCCTTTGCTATATACTGAGTTTCAAAAGAGTTCTATTAGTGGGACTCCAGTTATGAAGCCATTATTCTATGATAATGTAGGTGATCTGCCATCATATGATATTGATGATCAGTTTTTCATGGGCCCCTTGTTAGTTAAACCTGTCACTGAAGAAGGTAAAGAAACAGTTGATGTTTATTTCCCTAATGATGAAGTCTTCTATGATTTCAATTCATTTGCTAAATTACAGGGTAAAGGTTACCATACTGGTTTATCAGCACCATTAGATAAGATCCCTATCTTCATTCAAGGTGGATCCGTTGTGCCAATGAAGACAAGATATAGAAGATCTACGAAACTAATGAAATATGATCCATATACACTGATTGTGGCATTAGACTCAACAGGTTCCCAAGCTACAGGTGAACTATACATTGATGATGGCGAGTCATTTGACTATAAAAAGAACAATGATTTAATCAAATTGGAATTTGTTTATAAGAATGGAGAATTGACTTCCACCATAAAAGAGGGTGGAGAAGGTCAATTTATTGATTCTTTAAGCATTGTAAAAGTGGAAAGAATTGTGCTTGTTGGTTCATCTGAATTATCAGGTAAAGTAACAGCCCATGTGGAACAAGGTGATGATTCATGGGATGCTGAGTTATTGCCTCAAGTAGATGGTTCTGTTGTTATACGTAATCCTAAAGTTGCAATTAACAAAGAATGGAAAATTACTATATAATACAATTATAAAATAAACCCCAAAATTATCGTTACCTCGTTTGCATAGATACATGTATATACATATATATATATATCTGCGTATTATTCTATTGTACTCAGATTGAGTTTATCTCTAATGGCATGCAAGAGATCCAAAATTGGAATCATCAAAATAGTATTTACCAATTGCAGCACCAACACCAACGGCACACATCAGCCACAAATTAAAGCTCATAAACACAAGCATGATCATAAAAGAATAAAACACAGAAGCACCATACAACGCTCCTTTCTGTAACTTGTACGACCTAACGTTTGCATTGCTGAAATTCGAAGAGCCAACGGCAGCAGAAGCAGGAAATAAGGAACCTCTCTTTCTTGTATCCCACTTCTGGATCCAAAATTTGAACCACTCATACCCAAAAGTAATCAAAATAACACCAATAATAGACCAAAACATGTCTAGTTTCGTAGAGATATGCCAATGCGATGTGACTACACATACATCTTTATATTCTGTTGTTAACAGCATTGACATCTTGCACTTCATCTCTGGCATGTCTGGCATGTCTGGCATAGAATGATCCATCATTGCGTGGCCTGTATGCGATGAATGGTCCATAATCAATATTTGTCTATATCTGTATGTAAGTATCTATATGTATGTCTCCCTAGAAGAAGAATGCTTCTTGCAATCGGCAATTGAATACAATAAATACGATAAGCTACCTTTTTCGTTAATCTAATCTATAGCAAAACTGCTCATTTGCATTTCGAAACCCGAGTCGAGCAGGGCTGTGTTAATTTTATATTGTTATCTCCTTCAATAGGCAGTAATGCCATCTTTGATATGGTATATGCGGTTTATGTACAGTTATAAATAGATGAATAGAATAGATATATATATTGCTTTTTGGCTATATTGCACCATTGTACGCTCATTTATCGAGCCATAACTCTTTTGAGTTTTTAGGGTATTTGACTTGATAAATACCGAAAACATTAGGAAATATATCATTATTCGAAAAGATAATTTTCCTTGTAGATGGGGCAAATTTAGCTTTGACTAAATTGCCCGATATTAAAGCTGCTACCACGTTCTCTGCAAATCTTGTGGAGTTAGATTCGTCTGTTGTCGTTGTGAAATAAAGCCATTGATCATGGAAAGTAGCATGCATAAGTTGAGCATTTACCGACTTATCTAGGGCTAATTTAATCAGGTTGAAAGTCACATGATGGTTATTGAGTTTGTAAATGTTGACAATCAAATTTCTGAAGATAATTATACGTATTCTTTGGAAAAATCCCACTAAAATCCCAATCTTGAGAAAATACGACTCGTTCTGGTAGATACAGTGTGTGAAGTCAAACAAATTCCCTGATTTATAATGCGTGATTAGCTGCTGGTATACTGAAAGTAAATCGCTAGCTTTTCCTTGTAAAATGGTAGAATTCATATGATTTAGAAGACGAAGATTGATTATTTTCCCTATGAGTAACCCTGATGGAATTAAATATTCTAAAATCTTGATAATCATTTCTGGCTTAGCTTCTCTATGGATATTATTGAAACAATATTCAAAATGTGCAAAAGCTGTGGTGTAATTACTTTGTAATATATGGAATTTCCCACACAAGTATCTGTATTGAACCAGATGTTTTTTAATTATAAATTGAGGATTCAATTTGAGGATGTTGATATTTGAAAAGACATTATTACAAAGCATAGGTGATTTAATGTAATTATATGTTTTGCATAATTGAATACTCAAAATCATCAAAATTGAAATTTTGTACTTGTTATTGACTGTGTTTAAATCTGGATCGGATCTAACGTTATTCAAAGATTTCAGTAGTATGGTAGACACAAATGATAATCTTGGGTAATCATTAGATCTCTTATTAACTTGCATGAGCTTCACATCGACCAGTTTAGCTAACGGCACTACTAGCCCAATTGTATCTTGTACTAAAGGCAATATGGCCTTAGAGTAAGTCGAGTTACCCAAAGCAATACTCAGATCACTAAAGAATTTAATCATTAGGTCAATAGAATCGAGAATAGACCATGGATTGAAATCACGAACATATATGAGAAAACTATGCAAAAGTGATTCAAATGCAGGCCAATTGCCCTGATAAAAGCTCCTAGAGTCTATCAACTGGGTAATTTGTTTGTTTGATAACTGTTGGATTGATGATTGAAGTGACGGTATAACTTTGTTGGCTTTTGGATTGATCGATATTAGTGAACTTAAATCGTTGTTCCTCGTAGTAGTTGCACTTGCAACATCATTCAAAAACGTGTCCAGTGACATTCGTTCGTTGCTTGTTGAGTACTATGAGAGCCAACCTTTTGTCCCTTTATATGTACGTGTTTCTGTATCAGTTTTATGAAAGATAAACAAACTAAACATGATTGACACAAATCAAAAAAATCCTCACTATGTTTTTTTTCGTCATTTTATTTAGCGATTTTATCTAAGAACTAAAGTTTCTATGTTGATTTTATCTTTCTTCAAAGAAGAATGTGAAGGTAAAGCTAGTAGTCGTATACCCGTATATCCGTATATCCACATATAATACGTACCGGACAGACGTGTTTCAAGATGTCCTCGACCCAGGGTGTGCCTAAGAGTAGTAGTGGAGAGAAAGCCAAGAGAATTAGGAAAAGACGAGACAAATCGGTTACTTCATCCGCTGAGCTAACAACTTCACCACCACAACCAGCGCCACAGAATAATAAAGAAACTAAAGATAGCCGAAGTAAAAAGCGCAAGGGAAGAGGAAAAGGTAAAGGAAAGGGAAAAGGGAAAGGCAACGATGCAGCAAGCAAAGGTGGCTCCAATTTTAGCGGTTATAAAAGCAAGAGTAATGTCATAAAAGTCCCATTCAAGATCGTGATAAGACACTTACCTCCTGATCTTTCGTATGTTACTTTTCAAAATATGTTATTGGGAGAGCAGTTGACTGTGGAAAACAAGTCTTATAGCTACATGTACTATGTCAAGGGTTATTATCCTTCAAATATCTATGACAATGTAGTTTCCTCCACAGCATATGTTTCTTTCGGTGGAAAAAAAGCTATGATGAAGTTCATGGATGTGGTTTCTCAAATGAAGTTCAAGGATGATGTTGCAATTGATACACCTGATCTGCCTGAAGAGAATTTAGAGAATATAGATGACGGTAATATTGATGATGATGATGATGTGGATATGGAGAAGGATAAAGCCGAGCCAAATGTTGAATCAGGTAATGATGAAGAGAATAAAGCAGAGACGACACCTTTGATTGAAAAGTCTCTGTTTAATAAGATGTTTGATTCAAATCAGCCCTTTGAGCCAGATATGGGTGCTAATGGGACTATTTCAAACAATCAGGAGTTCAAAAAATTTGTCGAGATGATTAGCGGAGCTGCAGATAAAAATGTTGATGAAAAGGGTACTTCCAAAGAGAAACTTGACAAAGAGGCTAAAAACGATGCTAATGATACTAACAAAGAGGCAAAGAAAGCGAAAAAGAAAGACAAAAAGAAAGAAAAGAAGAAGAGAGAGAAAAAGAAAGACAAAAACAAAGAAAGCAAGGAAACGTTAGAAGAAGACAAAAAGGATGGTTTGAAGAAAGAAGTAAAAAAATCTAAAAAGAATGAAAAGAAGAAAGAAGCTAAACAGCCTATCACTTCAGAGCCTCCTAAACCGAAGTCACAACGAGCACGCAAAGGTCTGTCAAAGACCTCCAACAGCAATAATAATACAGAACCCAATGTCAATAATAACAGTACTGACAAAGAGAATAGCAAGACCAAACTTAAATCTAATCCAAATTCAAAAAAGGCTAAAACTGGAGAAGATGCTGAAAAGAAAGGAAAAGGTAAAGGTAAATCTGCTGCAAGTGGTGGTCTTCACGTACAGTCAGCAGCGACAACTTAATGCATACGACATTGCTCACAAAGCACGACATCCATATATGTATATAGAGATATTAATAAAACTAATTTCATTACTTTGAATTTATTTATCTCAAAACTGTAGTAATCAGAACTCTTTCGAGAATTAAAATAACTCGTTTTTGTCTCTTTGTGATTTTCTTTCTGTGTTTTTTTCTTAACATTTAGTTACATGTTACAGTGTTATCTTCACAACTAAGTATATATACGAAAATGTATGAAGTCGACTTTACTAAAGCTGTTGTCGAATGGGTACGTAGTTTATGCTCATAGCTTGTTTTGTGTGAAACAAAAAAAAATTAAAGGTTACTAATTTAGTGAGCGATAGTTAAACTGTTGTGATTCAAGGCTGTTTGAATTCTCAACAATTGAGTTTGATGAGATGCTTGATCCCAATGTGCTTGAATATATATTTGATTGTGTTTTGCGTCGAGTTCCCAAACATGAATTTTGTTGCCAAGGACAAAACAGGTGTAATAATAGTAATCGTTTAGAGGAACTTTTAGAGGAATTAAAAGAAATGTGTCACGGTGATGAGGAAAAAATTGAGCATTTTGAGAAGATCAATCAAGAGGCATTATCATATGTTTCAACTAACCGATATAGAGGAGAAACTCAAAATGAAGGACAAGAAAATAGTTCAAATGAAAAGATCTGTGTATGTAGTCTTGAAGATATGACGTTATTTGAAACTATATTTGAACTGTATTATTTGATAATTAAGTGTGCTGTTCATGGACCTAAAGCTGGCTTTGCTGTGACTCAAATTAATTATGTATCTAGTTGGAGTAAGACCTTATTGAGCCCGTTACATTCTGTTTATGACACTAATGCTAAAGAATTCAAGACCGTTGCCCCTCTTGTTGTGAAACTCCCTAACCCCGATAAAAATTTTGTAGAAAACAACAAAACGTATAAAGAGATTGGACAAGTCAACGAAACTGGTAACACTAGTGATAAAGAAGAACTCATTTATAAATTAGTTGAAGAAGTGAAAAAATTAGGGGATTCATGCCAAGAAAAAGAATGGGAAAAGCAATTTTTACAAAATGCTCTTAAGTATAAAGATAAATCAGAGGAAGAGATCCCAGAATATCAGCTTCCTATGTGGGTCAGTGGGTTGTGAAACTTTGAAAAGAAGTATAAAGAAGTGTGTTTTTATTAGTAGGTTTTCTAACTAATTAAAGAGTACATATAATAATAGAGTAGGAGAAAAAAAATTAAAAGAAGGATATAGTAGTAATATATAGTAAGACGGTTTAAAAAGTTTTGAAATGAAGATAAAAGGGGTTCAATTCAGTAAAGATTAAAAGAGAGCATCTAAAGTACAGCAGACACATAAAGCGGCAAGACAAGCCATACAGCAGTCTTGGTTGTTATTTGATTGGGGTTGTTGTTGTTGGACGTAAACAGGTTGAGGTTGTTGTTGGTAATAACCACCTTGAGGAGGGCCTTGTTGATAATAGCCACCTTGTTGAGGAGCTCCTTGTTGATAATAACCACCTTGCTGTTGAGGGTAGTATGGTTGTTGTTGTTGGAACCCTCTTTCTCCTGTTCCCGAGTACTGTGGCTGTTGTTGTTGTTGCTGTTGGCCATATGAGTTGTAGAAGTCGTTGGCAGAGCCAGATGGAGGACCTTGAGGAGCCTATTGGAATTAAGTATATGAAAGTGAGATAGTTAGTACTATGCTAGCTTAGTGAGTATGGTATATGTGTCTATATATATATATATATGTGTAAAGTGAACATACGGAGTATTGTTTCGACATGTGTAAAAGATACTAGTTATTCAACTGGTGTGTGTGACAAAATATAGTAGTGACAATAGTAATACAAAGTGTATAATTGAGTATTTATATATCTACTGTGTGTCTATATATATATATACATACACTATAATACAGACAATAGTGAATGATGGCTGTTGCTCTCTCTTTGTTTCTCGGCCTGTGACCATCTCTATAAATTTCACTTCGCCTTGTTTAGCTCATCGTCGCTTTGGTGCACGGCTGTTTCTGATGCAGTATTGCTGGGGGTATTAGAAGTATTGGACAACAGTTTCCTTTGTGGTAGCACACTCTCAAATGCCCTTTGCCAGTCATGGTACTCTAGCTGCTTGATAAGGATCTCTATAACATGGCTGGTGGCCAGTACTCTGCGTCCACTTAGCTGGATGTACTGGTCAATGGGCAGTCTGCGTGTTTGTATGCCAAGGGACTCGGCCTTCTTTTGGCACAATTGTTTATGTCTGCCCTTGTCTACTATTCCTCCAATGATGTATGTGTACCCAGTCTCCAATTCCTGTAACTGTTCTTCGGTATCCGCACTTAAAAATACAATCTTGGACATCTTATCTTGATCTGCTAAAGGTAAAACTTGATCTAAATCATCCTCGGTGAAATTTATACTTTCTTTATCCCAATTCTTATAATCTTTAATTGTAGTATCAAATCTATCTTTTAACCTCTTATTGAACGAGCTTATTAATAACTCTACTGAACATTTGTTTTTCCTGTTATCTGAATAAGCCCTAGTGATTTGACTTGATAAAGAAACCACTTCTTTTTCAAGCATGTATTCGTCATATGAGCAATCGACGACTAGTTTGACTCCCGACTTGATTTGTTCTACTGGTCCCGCTATAGAAGTGGCCTTAGAGGGATATAATTCCAGTAAAGTATCTAAATCACCTTTCTCCTTTAACGAATTAATCTTTTCTTTCCTGGTGGCTCGGCTCAACTTCCTCTTTTCACGTTTAACGTCTTTTAATCTCTCTTTCGTTTCTTCCCATCTTTCTCTTCTCTTCAATTTTTTCCATTGTGATTTACTCATTCCTTCAGGGATTTCCTTATCCACTTCTCTTTGCCTCTTCTTCCCCTCATCCGTCACCGCCTGCACTTCTTCTATCTTCTTGTCCTCACTCATATCTGCTAATACCAGTGCCCTATGCTCAAAAGACCAGTACGTACCCTCTACTCGGACTTTCTTTCACTATACAAATAGACTACTACTCCAGAAAAGTTTTCACCCGAGGAACTTTTTCACTGCGAGAAAGTTTGACATGTTTAAGCATACAGTTAGCATACATACATAGATACATACATACAATTTTAAGTATAGTCTTGTGCTAGCTGGTGATATCTCTTCTTCATACATAGAGGTATATCTTCAATATACAGATATACTATACTGCAATGGCGCCTCCCCCTCCTATCACTATAGATGCCCAGGCGGTCAGTGGTATCACAGGGTATGTTTTCCTATCTCCCATCTTTGGCATTTTTATCGCTTGCTTATAATACTAATTTTCATATTAACTACTAAATAGGTCTATTTCAATCGCATGTTGGATTATTGTGTTTGCCCCACAAATTTACCAAAACTTTATGAGAAAATCGGCAGAAGGCTTGTCCTTGCTGTTCGTCGTATTATGGTTACTCGGTGATGTGTTTAACGTTATTGGGGCTGTTCTACAAGGCGTCTTGCCCACTATGATTATATTGGCTATTTATTATACTTTGGCTGATTGTGCATTGCTTTGGCAATGTCTAGTCTATGGCCATGGTAGCAAGAAAGAGCACGTTGATCCTATTCATTTATCCCCAGCTAATCCACTAAGTGAACATGAACAACCTTTGTTAGAAAGTGTCATTTCTCGTGAGAATCATGAAGAAGAAGATTTAGAAGAAGAAGGAGATTCAACTGATGAAATTAATAGTTTCCAAGATATAGATGGCGTCAATCTCTCTAAAGACCCAAATGAAACTATGAAAGGTTTATTTTATAATTTACTCATGATTCTCCTAGTTGTTCTAGCTGGATTTGGAGGTTGGTATTTTTCAAATAATACTCAACAAGGCGGTGGTGATGGCGATGGTGATTTACCTAAACTACCACCATCAGACGAAGATTTGGTATTCAATCCTCTAGCTCAATCATTTGGATGGCTTTGTGCAGCTCTATACCTTGGTTCTCGTGTTCCTCAAATTCTCCTTAATTACGAACGTAAATCGTGTGAGGGTATTTCGTTCATGTTTTTCCTTTTTGCATGCTTAGGAAACATGACTTATGTTGTTTCAATTTTGAGTGTGAACACAGGCAAAAGGTACTTACTGGTCAACTCTTCGTGGTTGGCTGGATCTTTGGGAACTCTAATTGAAGATTTCATTATTTTTGTGCAGTTTTTCGTCTACAAAGGTGACGACTCCGATGATGAGACTTACGACGACGATGATGAAGATGATGAGAGTCAAGTTGGTGTTTATGGATCGACTTGACTGACGTGGTGACTTGTATAACATGAAACATATTCAACACTTATATTACATTACTTATCTTATATACCTGAACTTAAAATCGACAGCTTATAACTTGCAAACTTGACTTACCCCAGAATATCATAGAGCCATCAAGTGTAACTAATTTCATAAGACAAAAATGCAGGGCCAAACGCGATTCTCTCTTTGGCATTCGTGAAATATATGTATAAATAAATCAGAGCGTGTTTTTTGGTTGCCTTTCTTTATCTATCATCGTATGTGTTGTCTCTTGATAATTGGAAGTAAAGTCAGATAGATAGGTAAATACAATGTCGAGTGTCAGACCGGACTTGAAGTTTTCAGATAACAGGGAAGAGAACGGTTTTTACAAGTCTTTTTTAGCATTACCGGCTAAGGAAGGACGTGTTTTGCGTATAGCTGATAAAGGTGATTATTATACCGTGTTAGAAGACGATGCGGAATTTGTTGCCGATGGAATCTACAAGACTTCATCCGTAATCAAACATGTTGCTGCTTCAAGTAATAAACGTGAGTTCAAATACGTTACTCTATCACCAGCTGTCTTTTCGAACTTATTGAAGTATAGTATCTTCGAGATGGGTTATAAGTTGGAAATTTACGATAAGAACTGGTGTAATGTCAGATTCGCATCTCCTGGTAACTGGAAAGAAATTGAGGAATACATCAATTCTACTGATATTCAATCAATGGCGGTAATGGCATCTTTGAAGTTAGTCAATGACTCAAATGGAAGTAAAAAAATAGGTTTAGCTTTCATTGATCAGAATTCAAAATTTATTGGCGTTTGTGAATTTTTAGACACGGAATTATATACTAATTTAGAGTCACTCTTGATTCAATTAGGTGTTAAAGAGTGTTTATTGTCTTCGAGCTTACAAGAAGACCCAGAGATCAAAAAAATAAACTCTTTGTTAGATAGATGCGATATTGTGACTACTTTTTGCAAATCTTCAGAGTATAATGATAAAAACATAGAGCAAGATTTAATCAGATTAACTGGTAATGATTTGATATTATCCACAAACGAATTTTCAAATATGAAAGTTGCTTTACAAAGTCTGAACTCCATCATCTCATACTTATCCTTGATGAACGATGACGCCAATTTCGCAACTTTCCAAGTCGAAAGACACGATTTAACTCAGTTTATGAAACTCGATTATGCAGCTTTAAAAGCACTCAATTTGTTTCCTTTAGCCAATTCTAATAATTCGATGAATAAAAACTCATCTGTGTTTGGTCTTTTGAACCATTGTAAAACAATTGGTGGATCAAGATTATTATCACAGTGGCTTAAACAACCTCTTATTGATAAGTCAAAAATTCAAGACCGTCAATTGATTGTACAATTATTAGTTGACGATATTACATTGAGAGATAATCTCATGAATGACTTCTTAAATCATGTCCCAGATATATCTAAATTGATTAAAAAATTGGCCAATTCTATTAAGAACTCGAGATTAGATGACATTATCAGATTATACCAATTTGTTTTAAAGTTACCACAGGGGTTACAGTATCTTACCGAAAGCTTGGATACGATTGAAAATGAAAGAACCAAATCTTTGATTACAACAGAGTGGATTGAACCATTAACGGAATATTCTGCTTCTTTATCAAAATTTCAAGAATTGATCGAGACTACAATCGATTTGAAGTCATTAGAAGAAGCAACATCAGTATCTCAATTAAATTCGAGCTCTTTGATTGCAATTAACCCCGAATTTGACGATGATTTATTGGTTATTAGTGATAAGATCAATGGATTGAAGGAGAAACTCACCGAGGTGCATCATGAAGTTAGTGATGATTTAGGCATGGAAGTTGATAAAAAATTGAAATTGGAGAATCATCATGTTCATGGCTATTGTTTCAGACTTACTAGAATTGATTCATCTGTATTAAGAGGTAAATCTACTTATAGAGAGTTACAAACTGTCAAAGCAGGTGTCTTTTTCACCACCAGTATGCTGCAAGATTTAAATAACGAGATCACCAACCTGGAGTCAGAATATAAATCCGTTCAAAACAATGTCGTCAAAGAAATTATTGGAATTTGTATAACTTATTCCCCTGTTTTTTTGAAATTACTCGTATGTATTTCAAAACTTGACGTCTTAACCTCATTTGCTCATGTCTCTGCTTACGCACCCATCCCATATATCTGTCCTACTTTGCACGAACTTAATTCTCCAAGTAGAGTAACATCATTAAAGGAATCACGTCATCCATGTTTAGAAGTCCAAGATGAATTGAATTTTATTGCTAATGACGTAAACTTGGTGAAAGATCAAAAGGAGTTTCTTATCATTACTGGACCAAATATGGGTGGTAAATCAACATATATTAGACAAATTGGTGTCATAGCACTGATGGCTCAAATTGGTTGTTTTGTACCTGCTTCGCAAGGAGATGAGATTTGTATATTTGATTCCATATTGGCCAGAGTTGGTGCATCTGATTCACAATTGAAAGGTGTTTCCACTTTCATGTCGGAAATGCTTGAAATGTCATCGATTTTGAAAACAGCCACTGAAAATTCTTTGATCATAGTAGATGAACTAGGTAGGGGTACTTCAACGTATGATGGATTTGGATTGGCTTGGAGTATCTCTGAATTTATCTCAACTAAAATTAAAGCATTTACTTTATTTGCTACACATTTCCACGAGCTTACTACTTTAGTTGAGAAAGTAAAGACAGTAGACAATTTGCATGTTGTCGCACATGTCTCTGAGTCCGGTAATCATGATAAAGATGATATTACATTGTTATATAAAGTTGAGCCAGGTATTTCAGACCAGTCATTTGGTATTCATGTCGCTGAAGTTGTTAAGTTCCCTCAAAAGATTATTAATATGGCTAAGCGTAAGACTAATGAATTAGAAGAGGATGAATGTGAGGAAATGGGTACAGTCTCGAAGAAAATTCATTGTTCTAAAGAAGAAGTGATCCGTGGATCCGGTATTTTAAAAGACATTCTCAAGACATGGAAGAAAAACGTTGGTGGTGATGATGCATTGAAAAATGGTAAAATATCAAGTTTGGAAGCTGTTGCTGAGCTAAAGAAACTTGTTGAAGAAAATGGGCAATTTGCGGACGCATATAAGAACGATATATTTATAAATGAAATATTGTCGCTATAAACCTATACAGTACTGGTGGTGTCATAAAATGTTAATAAATATATATTGGAATATAGTATATTCAATGTTTTTTCATCTTCTTTTCAAAATCATCAAAACTGTCCTTGTTTTGAATCAGTAAATCCAAAACAAATAAATGACCGCCGTTAAGCATGAGGGTTATCTTTAAATCTTTTATAAACTTATTGAACTTCACTAAAGGCGCATTTTGAGCATCTTCGATCGATCGCACAGTGACATTATTTTCATGTGATTGTGAATGAGAAGGCGAAGGAAAAAATTTACTCAGTTCTAAAAACAGTTCTCTGGCGTTTGTGAACTCCGCAAACTTCTTGCCTAATTTATCACGATAATACTTCAATTCATCATAATGCTTCTCAATGAATTGGGAATCATCGGGTAATTGCTTATACTCTTTCTTTTTGATCAACAAGTCTCTTGAATTCACATTCTCACCATTGATGTTTTTGAATTCGTCGGCTGCCTCAATTGCTGGATTGGAACTTTGAATATTTCCTTTGTTCAGGTCCTCCACAATCGACGTCATGATAAAGTGACGTGCATCTTTGCTATTGTTAATCTTTGCTTGAAGATAAGTCGTTTGGCTCAAGTTTCTAATTGAAGTTACCCTCAATAATTTAGGGCTTATTCTCATAAAATTAATCATTTATTTTATTATATACAATACGAGCTGTTGCGTAAACGGTCAACTCCGATTATTTATAGAAACTAGCTATATACATATAGAAACCAGACATTCTATTCTAACTATCTTTCTTTCTTTATCTTATCGATCAAATGGAAACCAACGGCGCGTCGATGAAATAAAAGAGGTCTATGATGTCCACTGTTTTAGTTGTTTTAGTTGTCTGGTTTATCAGTTCTGTCTATTTTTTATTCCTCCTATATGCTTCTGGGTTTAGGTATTCGTCTTTCCAAGTGGATGCTATGGTGCTGGTGGTGTCTCTGGGTTCTGGGCGAAAGTGGGTTTGAGATATCTGGTTGAAAGCTATTATACCATTGTCTATTGTGGCGACTACAATTCGTTTGCTTCCAGTTTTCAGCTTCTTAATATCTACCCCTATTTTGTTCTTTTGGGGAGTATACGTGGGAACAACATCAGAATGATTTAATAATAGCTTCAAATCGCTGAATCTTGGAAATTCCTGATTATTTGCATCGTTTATTACCACTTGAAAATCAGGTAGTGGGGGAGAAGTCTTTTTAAATTTTGTGTTTGGTTTCCAAACGTTGTATGCAATTTTGAGTCTTGGCGGGGTATCTTCTTGATGGGTTATTTTATGCAGTGGGAAAAGCAAGCTATTGAGATACTCAAATACAGCACTATAAGTTTTAAATGGTAAAAATTTTGTGAATATTGAGGCACCATTCTTGATGGTTTCTATGATACTAAACTCAGTTTGACCTTTTTGATCTAAAGTTGAAGTTTCTGAATTGTCTGATGCTGCAAATTGACCTTGGTACCTTTTGATTATATATCCAAACGTTTTTAAGTAGTGATATACCAGGTAACTATTATAATTTGTTTCTTCATTTGTTGACGCAAATAATAACGAGTAAACGTCCTCGAGGCTTAGTGGATAATTAATACCTTCAAGCATACAAATACAGCTTCCTCTTTCGATTAAAAACAAAGCTTCTTCAACCACAAGTTTTAAGGTCTTACCATCAGTCGACATGCTTCCAATACTTTCTAAAAATTTACCTCTAGGTTCGTACATATACGGCACTACTTCATCTGTTAAGTCATCCAATTTTAAAAAAATTGTTTGAGTAGATATGAGACCTAGTTTAATACCAAAGCCTCTATGTTGACTAAGCGCATTGTACATTAAATTCCTGGAATTTGTCAACTGTACTATATCATAATGAAACTCGCTTGTATCTTGTTTGCTTACTTGCATTATAGGCTCAAAATCTTTAGCACCTCTCTTTGGGACTGTACTTTTGGTGTTTTGTAGTTTTGTCAAAAGACCCCAGTCTTGAATCATATCGTCTTCTATAACGTCCGGATTGCTTGCTAGTGGACCTGTGTCCATCGCCATTTCTGGGTCTGCCTCCATATCTATTCTTTAGCTCTATGGTGCAAAACTATATGTATGTATAATACAGCTGTCTATTTTTCTAAATAACTCATAATTCAAACCATTAAAACTATGCACATTTTGAATGCTTTCTTATCTCAGTCCCAAAAATCCCAAATTTTTTTTCTTCTATAAAATTGATCTCGGTCGAGCGATTGATATCAGCTCTTCTTCCCTGTCTTCTGCTGTGGAATGAACTTACATCATTTTTCTTAAGGATTAGGCACAAGTATCCATCTACAGAAACATTGCAGTAGCGTGTCAACAGAAAGGATATATACAATTACGTTTTGTTAGAAAAAAAAATCATCGGAAAACCAATTAGCTTGTATAGGTACAAGCATAGATTTTTTGAAACAGAAAATATTTCAGATTTAAGAAGTATGTGAAAATATCATGGTCTTCGTTAAATTTTCTTGGGTACATTTTACTAACTGTTGCTTCATCTACCAGCCATAAATTTACCAATTTATTTCACACTATACTGCATTACATCACATTATGACAAACGATAATGAAAGCTTGACATTTTCATCCATGTCTAAAAGTTTGCTTGAGGACATGGTTACCCCAATCATACATGACATTATAGCTTCATCCATATTGAAAGAACAAGTCATAAGGAGAGATTATGGTACAATAGAGGAGTTCAAGATGATTGACTCTACGAATCCCCTGCATAACTCAAATCAAGATGACAATCTTCTTGAAAATGTACAATTAAAGAAACTTAAAAACGGATACAGTAATAATTCCACTTTATCGAATTCCGCTGCCAATAGTAATAATAATTCAAATAGGGGTACTCCACCACCTTCTCACAGTCAACTGACTAATTTACAATTACAACCAGATATAGGTAGAATACAATTCATTCAAAATGGAAGGGATATATATTCCAATATTCAATCATTGGGAAGTAGTAATGGTATGGCGGGTAGCACGCCGATGAACGGTAACTCGAACGGCAATAATACAACACATAATAATTATACAAATGGTGATTCTAAAGCAATGGCAAATGGTTCTAGTATAAATGGAAGTGTTAATGACTCAGATACGGAATATTTCAGATGTTTGAACTGTGATAGAAAAATAGCTGGCTCAAGATTTGCTGCCCATATTGATAGATGCTTGGGTGGAAGACAACGTAAGTAGACAAAATAATTCAACCTACAACTTTGTTTTTGGTTTGCCAGTTGTCCTACATTATCACTATCATTCATTGGAAGCTGCCAGCTTATTTTTTTCTGTTTCTCATTTGCATTCTCAATTTATAGATTGCCAGCCAATCACGACATTAAAGGCCAGCGGTTTGACGATTACGGAAAAGTTACACTTTTTTGGAGGTGAAAAAAAGATAAATCTCTCTTCAATTAAAAAGCATTTTTATTATTGAGTTGAACGTTTTCAGTTTTTGGCTAACTTAAACCATTTTGGAGCATTTCTCAAAAATAACGTCAGCAACAGCAAAAAGCTTTGTATTGTATCTAGGTGAGAAAGGAAGTTTACTGATATGAATTAAAGGCATTTAATTCATAAAATTACAAACCGAGGTTTTCAAAGAAAGACAAAATCGGTTATTTGGTTAGAAGCTTTCTTTTTAAAAGAATTTTTATTAGAATTCAAATACTAATTTGAATAGTGCAGCAGACTTGGTACAAACACCTCACACAATTACTATGTGACCCGAAATTTCCAGTTTTCTCAATTACCCATGCCATCGTTTCCTATGTATATGTATATATAAATCTGTCTCTCTCTCTCTTCCTCAGACTTGAATATGAGTAATCGAATAATTACCCCAGGTCTAAAAGCGATACATAAAAAAAGTACGGCCCCGATCGACGCAAGATAAGGCTTAAGTAAGGATTTTGCCCTGGCACGGAGTTTGCTGGAACTTTTCTTCCTTATTGCAGGATACATGTGTATCCTATTGAACAGTCTTTTCTTTTCATTTACTTATTTGCCTAGGCTTTGAAAATTTAGATAGTGAACCTCATCTACTGCTTTCGTTGTGTTGTGTTTTGACAGTAGGAGCAGAAAGACCTGCGTGCCATTTTAATTGATTCTCGGAACAACTTTATTCCAAAAGTTTGGTTCTATTGAAGCTTTTACTTTACACAATAAGCTACAAATGAGTTTTCTTAGTGATTGGCTTCAGTATAGGGAACCCTTGATGAAAGGTGAACATGGTTTTTGGGGCCCTGTAACATCGACTATAGATTGGTGTGAGGAAAACTATGCCGTTTCTCCATTTTTTGCTGAGTTCATTAATGCTACTACAAATTTGTCTTTTTATTTCTTATCGATGTATAATTTATACTCCTCTATTAAGAATGAACATGGGCCTTTATTTATATTCACTTCAGTGGGTATGTGTTTTGTTGGTCTTGGGTCCTGGTTATTTCATATGACTTTGAAATATGAGTTTCAATTGATGGATGAATTACCTATGATTTACGTTACAGCTTTACCCTTTGCTTATGTATTTGGAGAAATTTTTTCAGGCAAATTTGGCAAATATATGGTTTATCTGGCAACTTTTATTGTTACCATGGCATTGACTGTCATATATATGTCAGTTTATAAGAACCCCACTCTGCATCAAGCTTCATATGCATTTTTGAATTTTGCAATTATTTTTAGAACGTTGTTTTTAGTTAACAAACATGTCAAAGAAGCAAGAGTTAGACATTTTTTATACAAGTTAATGTCTTTCTCACTATTTGAGTTTTTGTTTGGATTTTTGATATGGAACTTAGATACTAAATATTGCCACAATTTGATTTTTTGGAGAAGAGAAGTCTTTGGATTACCATTAGGCGTATTTTTAGAAGGGCACGGGTGGTGGCACATCCTCACTTCTTTGGGTATTTACCACTTCTTAATCTATAATGAGATTTTGAACGCTGCATATAAGGGCAGACTAGAGGATTATTTTTTGATATGGAGATTTGGCTTCTTGCTTGAAGTTGTTCTCAAAAGCAGGCTTGGAGAGTATAATAACAAATCCCTCACAATCATGGACTTGGCTGCTGAAACAGGAGGAAAAAAGGGAAAAAAGGGAACAAAGGGGAAAAAGGATAAATAAACGATACATAAACGAATTGATTTTCAGCTAGCCGCATGCCATTGACGCATGCAGGTCATTTACAAGTATATATAGGCATATACAATTGGCAAAGTTTACACTAGATATACACATAAATTTATATATATATATACATACAAACGAAAAGACGACACTAAATTTGAATGCTATCCATAAAAGAAACTAAAAGCCGGTGACATTTACGTCAATCGACGCAAATTTACATAAAAAAACCCTCGGCTCGTGGCTTTTTCTACTTCTCCAGAGCAACAGGCCTGACAAAGACAAGAATAACGCTTGCAAAGGAAACGCTTTACCTGATCTGTTGCAGTTGCAACGCTCATTGCCTCTTGGAGCAGCATAGTCATTGGTATCAATAATACTGACTATCCTTTATACAACTACTAGCTACTGTGGTTAGCTCTGCTTTACTTTTCCCCTGCATACTTCCGCATCTGCATTATCACTGCAAGTTCACACGGTGTGTAAAGTCTCCCCATACTTTATCGGCCTCGGGAAACACTTAATCTGCCTTTGAAATCACCACCACTTAGACGATACTCTTCACTTTATTCTCTGCATTACTTCTGATTCCTGTTGTTATTACATTTGAGCTTTTGATCTATAGCTATCAACACAAACCTAAGCATGGGCCTTTTGAAATATGAAAGTCATCCAGTAGACCATGTAGGTTACTGGGGTCCCGTTACGGCAACTATTGACTGGTGTGAGGAAAACTATGCAATTTCTCCATATTTTGCAGAGTTTGTCAATTCAACTACAAATTTATCTTTCTTCTTATTAGCAGGATACCATTTATACTCCGCTATCAAAAACAAGCATGGCCCTCTATATTATTTCATCTCTATAGGAATGGGATTTGTAGGTCTCGGATCGTGGTTATTTCATATGACTTTGCGATATGAATTTCAATTGATGGATGAATTGCCTATGATCTACGTAACCGCCATTCCATTCGGTTACATATTTAGTTGGGGAAAATCACCACTTGTAGCATCTGCAATCAGGTGGGGTACATTCATTTTCACGTCTCTATTAACCATTGTGTATGTTTTCTTTTGGAGAAATCCAGTACTGCATCAAGTTTCATATGCTATTTTAAACTTTTCAATCATTTGGAAAACTTTGAAAACCATTAATGAGATTGTCACTATTAAAGAAACTAGAATCTTTTTATACAAGATGTTGTTGTTTGCATTCAGTTTATTTGCAACTGGTTTTTTGATCTGGAATTTAGATAATATCTTTTGTCCTCAACTAATCTCTTTAAGAAGGGAATTTTTAAATGGTAAACCACAATACGGTTTTATTATTGAAGGACATGGATGGTGGCATATTTTTACTTCATTGGGTATTTATTATTTTGTTATTTATAATGAAATAATGGGAACCTGGATGCGTGGACAACAGGAGAATTATAAAATTGTCTGGCATGGACCCATTTGCGAAGTCAAATATGTTGAAAAGAAGAAAGATATATAGTTACACCCTTTACAAACTCTACCCCAACTTTATTCTTCTTACTCAATTAGCCTAAAAATAGCAAAATTAAGAACATATGTTAGTCAAAAAAAGTTTTTTATACAAAAACCAAAGTTACTCAGATCACAATTACATATAGTATTTTTTCCATTATTTTTATGATTACTGTTATATATACACTTTTCAAATCCATATTATATATAGACTCATTTCATAACCAATGTACCATCTAAAAGTATTCACAATCCATTAGATCTTTATATAATACATTCGACCACTTATTCAAGATACATATCCTAAAAACTCTTGCAAGAATTTACTTTCCTTATTTCCTGACGCTAACAATCGACCACAAACAAATTTCAAGTTATTGATAATTGTGTCATATGCAAACCCAAGAGAATCCTTTTGAGAATCCAATGTGCGTACTGAATCTATAATTTCTTTCAAAGCATCCATCACTACTGGGCTGTTCTGTAATGATTCTTGAAGATCTGACAAAATTGAAGAGGAATTGTCTGTGTTAGGTCTTAAAAGAAGACCTAGTGTTTTCACTTTCTCTGTTATATAGTGAAAAGGAATCTGAATCTCACCTAGTGAGTCATTTTTAGTGGGCGCTTGCAAAAAAGATAGTATTGCTAAACTCTTCAGCTCTTGATATAAACTTTTTTTTGTGCAAACATCTGTATCTTCACCAGTTATTAGTAAGATAGCATTTATGGTATACAATATAAACAGATCAACTTCTCTTTTAAGAGAATCTCCGTATGGAAGAGTTTCATATAATCCAATCAAAAATTCATAGTGTTGATTATATGGGGAATGTCTTTCTAATATCGTTTTTATTAAATACTGTGGTTTTCTTTCGTTTATAATACTTTGAATTAATTTAGTTGAAAAGTTAACAATTAATTCGTAGGTCGGTTGTAATTTTTTTGAATAAAGCTCATCTTTTCTATTTAACGCTTGATAATAAATAGTTGGTATGCTGTCATTTGAAAAGTACAATTCAAGTGATTTTGGTTCACTTATGATCCTATTGAGCAAAAATATTGATCTCCAAACTTGGTAATTCATGTCAGCCTCTGGTCCCGTAGAAGCTTCAGTGCGTACCATAATTGTATTAAAATTTTCAAACAAAGAAAGCATGTAATTGTTCTCTTGTGGAAACATACTACATAATTCACGTCTTTTATCAACTGAAGTCACAAAATTACCCATAAAGATCATTAATAAACCTTCTTTTATTTTGAACTTTGTTTGTTTGTCATGATTGTGGAAAAGTTGGGAAATATTGTGCTCAAGTAATAAGTCATTTGGATTGTTCGCATTCAAAGAGAAATTAAGACAAGCATCCATTAACTTCTGTGATACTGAAGTATATGATTCAAATAGTCTTTCATCCTTAGGTACATGCTCATTGGCAAATACATCCAAAAGATGGGCGAGTAAAATATTAGGAGTTGAAGTGAGATTTTTATTGTACTCCAAGTCTGAAATTTGACTCAATGACAGGATACAATTAGCCAAAGATTCAATATTTTCGTATAAGTCATCCACTTCTTCAAAATTATAAATCGGTTCAGGTTTTAAAGTTTCAGATGGTTTGAAATTATCAAATAACTCCAATCCTGTCCAATTCAAACCTTTCAAAAGAGTAAGAATATCAGAAATTCGAATAAACGTTCCATCTTTGTTAATGTCTTGTTTACAACCAACACATAACGTCTCCAATAATGATATCTCGTAGGGGAAATTGCCTAAGTCGGTAACATTTTTAACATTCCAATAATTTATAATCAGCCCGGCTATGCTTACTTGCTCATTTTGCTCATTTGCAACTCTAATCGATCGTAGAAACTCTGTCGCTCTCTCATTGTATAACGATAAGTTATTCAAAAAAATAAAAACTCTCTGTAACATCTTTGAAAACTCTGAACTTGCAGTGGAATAGTGCATAGCAAAAGTACTTATCATAAATATTATCTTGTCAGAATGTTGCTGGACTAAGAATTCCCTGTTCGAATCTGAGTCTGCGACATAGTTGGTCATCACTCTTAATATTTGCATCCACAATTTGACGGTGTCGACGCTTGTATGACCTGAGATTTCAAACGAAAAGTCAAATTCACTACCACCATTTTTCCTTATTACGAGTGTATTGCCATAGTCTATAATTGATGGTATTATATCTCTCAATTCGTGGGCACTACGGTGAGTTTCTTCTTTCAAGAAATCACCCAACGATTCAACAAGAAAAAGTTTAGACGGTTCATTCAAAGGTAGTTTTTCGATAGTAGTATGCTTCCTTAAAAACCCACTTATCTCTTCAAAAACATCACTTCCCATAGTGTTCCAATTGAACTGATTACTTGGCTTGCTTTGCTCTTATAACTGTCTGAAACCTACGTATAGTCGTCAAACACGATTCATTTTTAGATAACTAACTACCATAATTTATTTTGCTTACGGAGTATTTATTTTTCGCTTAATCGCTAATAGAGATGCATGCAGCTAATGTAGTACTAGATTTTCTATTTTTCACAAGTTGCTGTTGAATTTTATGGTGCTAACGATTTATTATTATACACTTGAAGCTATAAATAAAGGCTACAAAACTAACATATACATGTATAAATAAATAAGAATGAATGCAAAAAAATAGGGGGCATGAATATAGTTTGATAATATGATACGATGTGAATAATAAAATTTAACAAAAAAAATAAATTGCATGAATCTAAGAATTAAAGAATGGCGTAAATGAATTAAATGAACGAATAAATAAGCTCATGACTAGTTTTGTGTTTGACGGCTAATGTTAATTTCAACTTCCTTTGACCAACCAACAATATCTTCACCTCTCGTACCTACTTCTCTGTCAATGTAACCATCAACTCCACAATCATTAAGCCAGTAATGGTTGGATAGACCCGCTGCATCTTTTCTATTTTTTGGATCAGTAATTAGAAATCCGGATAAAAAGTCTGTAATTTCATGAGAGTCGGTTTCACTAAATCTGTATTTTTCCATTAAAACGCTTTCTAATGGCCATGGTTTCAAATTCTTGATTTTTCTCAAATGTTTGAAGTCAGAATGGAAGTATCTTTTACCATTGTACCCAGTAGCAATCACTTCAGGAGGGACATTTCCTACAAGTTCAATGATCTGGGCCAAATGATCATCATTTTTGCTAAATGTTCTACCTTCAGTGGGATCAAAAAGATAATCACCCGTCAACAGTTCGAAGATAAGACAACCAATGGACCATATATCAGAAGAACAACCCCAAGAAGATCCCAAAATGACTTCAGGTGCTCTGTATTGGCGTGTTTGAACATCGTCTGTAAAATGTTTGTATACCCAACATGCATTACCTAAATCTGCAATCTTGACCTTCACCAAATCATCATCCTCAATTTCATCCTCTCTAGGAGGATCAACAGCAGTTCCAGAAATTAATGAATTTAACATGGTGCTTGAAACTTTACGCAAATTTTCTAAATTTTGTAAAGATGCTGATGAGTTTGTGGCAGGAAATGGGATTCTTCCCTTTGTGTTTGAAATTGATCTTCCTTCTAAAGAAGGATCTGTAACTGTGCTACTAACGGGGTTAGTTAATGAAGATAAGAAAACTGAAGAGCTTCTAGTTCTTAAAGGTGAAGGTAATGGCTGAGATCCAGTAATGATGGTTTGGCGTCTTCCTTGTCTGCTTTTTCTGATTTGTAATAACTCTGTTTCTTCTCCAGGGGCTGAGCTTATATCGATACCGTTCTCAAGCTGGTTTGCCGATGTTTTCATTAAAATCTTAGAAGACTGCCTTCTCATTAGTCTTCTTTCACGTTGTGAATCTTCTAAAAATTGAACAATTTTTTCAACGTCTTCAATTTCCAACAATATATTTTCCGGTTTGATATCAGTATGTATTATACCACATTTCCTGTGTAAAAAATCAATTGCTAATAAGATTTGCTTGGCAATTTGCTTAACAAATTTAACTGGTAAACCTTTGTGTTTATATCTTCTAATGAGACTTAATAAATTCTCCCCTAAAACTTCAAAAATCATAACAATATGAAATCCATTTTCTCCTTGATGATCAAAATAATCTAAAAGCTTAATCAAATGCGCATGACCTGGGTGTTCCGGGTCTGTGTGGTTGATTTTAGACAAGAGCTTGATTTCATCAATGGCAGTTTCTCTGTAACTCTTAGCACTTCTGACAATTTTCATAGCTACATGTTTATTCTCTTTTAAATCCTTAGCTAGCCACACGGTAGAAAAATGACCCCAACCTAGTTTTCTAACTAATACATATCTCTTGTTATGATAATACTCACCAATATATGCCGGATGGTATCCTCCTGGTTTATAATCTTCTTGATCTTCTTCATTGTCGGGATTGACATTATCATCTGAGTCATACTCTAACTCCTCACCATCTCCTTCATCAGAAATCGATAATTTGCTAGTATCTATAGTTATTATGCTATCGTCTGCTAGATCGCTTTCGGGTTTGTGTTTCTCTCGATGTTGGGTTTGATAAATGTTATTGTGCTTAAGTGATTCAGAAGAAGCTGCTTTTTCATAATCTTCGTTTTCTAAATGGGCTAATTTCTCATCGACTTCTTTCAAAATTTCATCATCATTCTGGAAGTTAAGAGGTTGGACATCTTTGGAGCTGGCATTTTTGAAAGCAAGTGATAACTTGGACTCATTCTGAGTTGCAGCTGGAAATTCCACCTTGGCGTGGTTGAAATTATCAGACATATGAAACGAACTCTTTTTGATTTCCTGTAAATTAAAAATGAAATCGTTATAGGTTTGTGGTTTTGTAACAGGATAACAAGCAAGACAAATTCAGGTAACAGAAGTTGGAAAAAGACGTAAAAGGTAGGCAAAGCTGGAATGAATCTGATGTTCTGTAACCTGGTATTATATGTTTCTCTCAGTTGACTACAACAGAATATTAAAGATATGTTACGATACTAACGGCAGCCAAAGAGAGGAGCTGCGCTAAGTATCTATGAATCCACTCGCACGCCCTTGTGATACGTGTATGAGGTAACGGGATGTGTTATTGGAATATTTAGTCCGCCCATATCTTTTCCTTTGATACTGTAATCTAAAATGTCTGCAAGTGCCTCTTCTGCTTCCAAGCCGATCTTCGTTCCTGCCAAATCGAAGCGAGAGTGCGCCAAAACTGTTTGGCTATCCATTTTAACTAAAACCGTGGTATATTGTTTTATGTGCTTTTTTCTAGCAAATTAAGGGTAATATTTTGTGACAAATATGGAGTTATATATGTATATATATGTAAGTTGTATGTATATAAAAGAAAAAGAATAACCAGAGAACAACGAAAACGGAAACACAGCAGATATAATAAGAATATTTTACTTTGTATGTACGCCAAACCAATCATATGATTGTTAATCAGTTGAAACGATTAACTTAATCGAGTTCATCGCTCATTGGAACATCACCATCTTCTTTAGCTGGAGTGTTCTTAGCAGCTTCAGCTCTTTGAGCGGCAATCTTGTCAGCCATTTCTTGAGCTTGTTTAGCTTCTTGCTTAGATCTCAAAGCTTGTTTCATTTCTTCTTGTTTAGCTAAGTATCTACCTTTGATCAAGTTACCAGTAGAAGCTAATTCTTCATACTTGGCAATGTATTTAGCTTTAGTGGAATCGTAACCTTCATCGTATAACCAGTCTTCAGTCTTCATCAATAATGCAGATAATTTAGACTTTTCTTCTTCAGAGGCAAAATCTTTATATTGATCTTCTAATTTACCTCTTAATTCATAAATATATTCTTCTAAAGCATTCTTACGGTCTTCAGTATCAGCGACTAACTTATCTTCCATTATCATAGAGTTTTCCTTTTCAAAGAATTCAGCTAAGACATTTTCTGGTAAGGAGAAACCTTGGTATTCGATGGTCAAGTCTTTCTTCTTGACTAATTTCTTAACAGTCTTATATTCTGGTTCAGCTTCTGGATCAGCTTCTGGATTTTCAACTAATTCTTCAACTTCTTTTTCTTCGAAGATAGAAGCAGATTCAATGGTGTAAAAACCAGATGGATCATGTCTAACCTTTAATTTACAAGTAGCAGATTCTTCACCTTCATTAACTTCAACACCAGACAATTTCCAAGAAGCAATTTTTTCATTAGTACCCTTTGGTAAAAGTTCTGGGTTAGTGTATTTAGCTTGAATTTCAAAATCAGAAGTTCTGAATAAAGTGATCATCTTAGTTGATGGGAAAACACCGCCAGCTGGGAAAACTTCTAAGTGATCGGTATCTTCAGCATCTTTTTCCCAGGAGTAAGTAACGGAGAATAAGTTGATATCTTCAAATTTGAATGGTCTGACTCTTAAAGTTGGAGAATGCATAGCACAAATGAAAGCAGCACCTCTAGCAATGGCTTCATCTTGATTCAAAGTAAATGATAATGGCTTACCGAAAATTTCAGCCAATTTTATCTTTAAAGATGGAACTCTGGTACAACCACCAATTAATTCAACTGAATCAATTTCTTCAGCAGTGACACCAGCAGCAGCTAAAGCTTGTTCAATTGGGACGTTAATACGGTCTAATAATGGTTGAACTAATTCTTCTAATTCTTCTCTTGATAATTGTGATGAAACATCGACATCATTCATAACAGATTCAATGTTGATTGGAGCTTGAGTGTTGGCAGATAAAACTTTCTTTAATTTTTCAGCGGCAGCTAAAACTCTTGAATAACCCTTAGGGTTTTCTCTGATATCAATCTTGTATTTTTGTTTGAATTCATCGGCAAAATGCTCAGTGATAGCTCTATCAAAATCTCTACCACCGAAATGTTTATCATAAGCGGAACCTAAAACTTTTAATTCACCTTTCTTCAAAGCAGCAATAGTAACAGTATATGAAGAGTGACCAATGTCAACAAAGGCAATCTTCTTTGGTTCATCTTCTGGCAAATCGGTCTTGAAAACACCGTAACCAACAGCGGCAGCAGTGACTTCATTAACAATTCTAACAGGGTTTAAACCAGCGATCTTACAAGCGTCAGCAGCGGCTCTTCTTTGTTGCTCAGTATACCAAACTGGGACAGCAAGACAGATATCGCTGATGTTAGCCTTAGTTTCCTTCTTGGCAATGTCCTTCAATTTGTTTAAGTACATGGCAACAAGCTGGGTGGATGTAAACTCTTGTTGTTTACCTAAGTATCTGACTTTAGCGGCGGCTTCACCATTAACGGAGGTTAATTCAGTTGTGAAATGTTTCTTTTCAACTTCAAAATCTGGTGATTCTGGGGACAAAGCTAAGATTCTCTTAACGTTTTCAACTGTGTTCTTTAAATTGGAAGTTTGTTGAGTCTTACCTGCTTCACCAATTGATCTGTTCTTGATACCAAAACCAACAACGGTTGGAGTGGAACGATTAGAGACTTCATTGACTACAACGTCAATACCTCTGTTCTTAGCGACAGCAATGACAGTACTGTTGTTACCTAAATCAACACCAAATGGAGTACTCATGTTTGACTATTATGCGACGTAGATATTTGGGGAGAAATAAATAGTAAAAAAACCTACAGCAAGTTCTTTCTTCTTCACTTTGATTTGCCTCTTGTACACCGTATATAAAGTGCATGTCAGGATCTTTTAAGTAAATATTTATTGCGAGATTGCCCATTTTGAAAAAAAAATTTTTTTGGAAGCCAGCGAGGGTTGAGATCGCGTGCGCCACTCAAAGGAAAATTCTCGAACAATCTGGTGTGGCTAAGTTTTGTCTATATAAATATGTTGTAATGTGTGGCGCAGCTGGAGGTACTTTTGTAGTGTTGTTTAGTCTTATTGGGGAATACTTTATTTTATTGGGATTATTGATAACAGTAGGATAAGGTAGATAAGAGATAGATAGGTATTATTTATATGTTGAGTGGGGTATATAGATTTACTTTCTGCGAGACGAGACTAGTTGATGCTCAAGATGGTACCCAGTGTCTGCCAGCCAGGGCTCTCCATTAGACTGTACAGTGCAAGCGTGTATGAATCGTCATTAGCTGCAAGTTTCTTCACCACGTCAATAACCATAGTTTCTTCTCCTTGATTCAAGATTTCCGTTTCAAAAGTATATTTTAAGAAATGAAAATCGCTTAATTTCACAGCTAAAGACGAAACATCATGGATTGAGTCTTTCAAGTATGTTTTCATTGCATCCATTTCTGCTGCTTCGCCTATGAAAGCTCTGTTTTCAATTGGGAATTTAGTAGTTGATTTGAAGTATGGATTTGGGTCTTGTGGGAAACCATGTGTCAATGATACAATCAAATATTCCACAGGAAAACATGGTTTTGCACTTTTCTTTACTACTAAATTGTATTCATTTCTCATTTGATAAAAAATTTCAGGTACGTATCTTTCATTTGTAGTTTCATTAATAAACATTTCAGAGGGGTGTGTTGAAGGAGTAATTAAATCAGCTTTAACTAACGCTTCACCCCCTTGCGAGATTTGATATACATTAATGTCAATTTCACTTGAAGTATTTCCTGTTATCACACAAGTAACAAACTTTGAAGAAAATACTCCTGAATTAGACCATTTGGTTATATTTGGGAATTTCAATTGCCATTTAACTGAAAATACTACTTCTAATGAAGATAGAAAAAAAGAGTCCTTATGCCTTTTACAAACAACAGATCCATCACCTTTACCTGAATCAGCAAGATCTGTAAATACAATACCAAGTGGTTGTAATCCTAATTTTTGAATTAAATTTAATACTTTTTCTTCGTCTTCCCAAGTTTGTAAAATAATACCATCTTCTTGATCAACTTGCGGAAATTCATATATGGCTTCAACTTTAGCCTTGATACCTAATGGAACCTTGTCATATTTGTCATATGTTCCTAACAATAAACCTATCCTTTGACAACCAGAAACTCTCCAAGCACTGATAAAATTATTAACTATTTCACTATTAGAAAATTCAACATGATCTACCATTCTAAACTCTTGTTGTTTTAAAGTAATTGCAGAAGGCTGACATTTGGAACATATCCCTTTAGGCCATGGCTCATGACCCAAATTACATGTTTTATCAATCTGAAAATTTTCTTCCTCTAAAGGTGCAATATATGAAGCATTTGATTCTTTCTTATTAGTCAATGAATTGATTTCATTCAAATGAGCATGAAATGATACATGTTTGATATTATGCTGTGCTTGGTATTCTTTATCCCATGGTGGTAAAGGTGAACAATATTCACACATACCTTTTTCTGAATGTCTACAAAATGTTGAATGCTTCCTTGGGATTAGTCCTTCATCTTTATCTAACAAGTCATCAATCGGCAATTGTTTCTTTATAGGTACAGTTGGTACACTAGTCATTGTAACAGATGATTGTGCCAAGCTTACACTACCTGACACTTTTGTGCTGGGAGTAGGATCCTGTGCCACAGCTTGCGACTCGGAGTATGTAATGTATAACATTGATCCATTTTTCAAATTTAAATCCTGGATGGTACGATCAGCCAATTCAGAGGCCAATTGAGCACTGTCGTTAGAGTTAGGAGACTCGCTAACTTTCAAAGTCTCTACATCTAGTTTGGGTAGTTTGGTGAGTAGGTCATTGACTGCAGAGCCAAACAAAGACGTTGGCTCAGCATTGATTCGAAACATCCCATCTTTAGTTCTAAATCTGAGAATCTGCCAAAATAAAGTAAAAGAAAAAAAGCAAAATGTTAGTGAAGAGTTCAATCACAAGTCAATTAAACACAATTTTTTCTCACATGAATACATACCATGCTTTCTGTATATATCTAAAGTATGCAAATGTAGTTATAAATGTAACCACTAATAAGCCAGTCAACGCTTTCCAAAATGAACTGATTATCCATGCATTTTTATCTATCTATTTACTTATTTGCCCTCTGAGAATGCAGTTTTCTCCAGCCAGCTGCTAAATAATAATGTTGCGTCGATCGACTGTACTTTTTTGGGCTGTGGATTTTTATTTTTGCGGGAAGATCCAGTCAGGTATTAAGTATGGCATGGAATGGTTAGTAATTAAGGGAATGAAGGAAACTGCTTACTGTGTAGGGGAGGTGTTTAGGGTTTTAAGACTAGGTATACACACCGCTAGTACCACATTATGCTGGTGAATAGAAGCATACAGAGGCTGTGTGGGCTGTCTGGGCGACAAAGAGCCATTAGGGCCCTTCATGGCTCTAGTGTTGTTCTATCCAATGATAAAATGGCATTTTACAAACGTGAGTAACTTCATTCATTTGTGTGAAAAATCTGTCTAGCAAATTACTAACTTATAGTTTTTGAATTAAAACCAGTTATTGGCAAGAGTAATCCTGCTAAATCTGACAAACAAGTGGCGAAATCGTTTACTTTTGCTACGACTAGTAAGAAAGAGAAACCTGTATATACTACAGACGATATATTTGGTACAGGTAAGACTAAAGCTACTAAATCAAGTAGAAGAGATGTGAGTTATAGACTGATAAGTAAAGTTATTTGTGGTGTTAAAGTACCCAAGAAACCAACTGAGCCTGATAATTGTTGTATGTCAGGGTGTATTAATTGTGTTTGGGAATTGTTTAATGAAGATGTTCAAGAATGGAGACAAGAGACTCAAAAAGCAGTCGATGCATTAATGGCACAAGGAGACGATATAAAGGAGAAATGGCCTTTGGGATTTGATCCACCTCCTGGAAATTTACCTGATAAGTACGTGCCTGATGAGTTGAAGAGTGAGGGTGTAAAGAGACAAGAGTCTAAGGTGAATATGCCATTAGGTTTACAAGTGTTTGCTAATCTTGAAAAGAAACTGAAAAAGAAAACTAGTTTCCCACTAGATCATACGCTAGAACATACTGAAGACATTGTACAAAGTCGTCGAAATCAAGATATTCCTCCTGGTAGCAGGACAGAAACTAGAGTTGAAGCTTAACTGTCTTTGATGTTTTCTTGTTTCTCATTCACCATCACCTCTTCTTTCAATGCATATATTAACTTCATTCACACTCTGGGCCATTTTATTTTTTTTAATTTTATTGTAAACTAATTACTGTTATATACACACATATTTTGTAGCATGTTTTTTTTTCTTGTGTTTTCTTTTCACGTTAGTTTACATACGCAATTGTCAAATAGATTCATTCATAGATTATAATCGTTGTTCAAACATAGTCATTATAAAAGTAATTATATATCTTGATTTTATCTTACAACATGCTATTATCTTATTGTTGTTTTGTGCGTGTTTCTTTATGAAATTGGTTTATTTTCGCATCATCGCATACCTATTCTACATCAACTCCCTTGGATTTTAAAAATGTTTTAGCTTCATCGATTTCCTATATTAAACAAAAACATAAAAAAAGTTAGTTAGTATACTTGAAAAAAAAAATCTCGAAGTAATACATAAAACTAGTACATACAACTAATAATTCCTTATATTTATCCTCTTTATCCTTGAATGTGAAAACACCCCATCCTAAAGTTCCCAATGCATAACATCCAAAAGATACCAATCCCCACCATGGTAAAACAGGTAAGATCTCATTTGAAATTATTTCGGGTAATGGTAAAACACCAGCTAATAAAGCAAAATAAATTGAAGATATGGTGAAGATAGCTAATACTGTCTCTGTGAATTTGGACATTTTGTAATTGAATTATCAATTGGAGTAAACTTCTAGTCTTTTGGCCTCTGTATTCAAGTAAATAGTTACGATTTATGTAGATAGATCTATTCGATAACGATCAAGCTTTGATAACTTGACGTGTTCACTCTTTGGGAACGCAAAAGGTAAAGGTGCGAGGAGTAGTGATTATGCATAACTATTTACGTGTATGCATTATCGAATATAATGAAAAAATGTCGTTTTTATTTTTTTGTAGATTTGTAAAGTTCTACATAGACAGTCTAGAAAAAATGACGCCAAATTCAGGTTTCACTGACGCATAGAATAAATAAATAAAAATGAGAAAAAAAGTAAAAGGGTTAAAAAAAGTAAAAGGGTTAAAAAAAAGGGGGAAAACAAACGAACATGAATTGAAACGCAAAGGAAAACAAACGGTATATATATTTATAATTGTTTTTGTTGAATGAAAAAAAAAAACTACTTGAATTCAACGTTTTTTTTTGTTTTCAAAGCTTAAAGTAAAGCAGCAACAAAAATGGCTAAGGCAGCAGCGACACCGCCTGTATAACCAACGTGAGGGATTTCGGCATTTGCTACACCACCAGCTTTTGAAGATGATGATGATTCAGCTGAGCTTGTTGCTGATGAAGACGTAGTCTTACCTGTTGAAGAACCAGTTGAAGTAGGAACATTAGATTGACTATTAATTGTATTTGTAGCATTGACAGTAATAACCGCATCACTGATAACGTTACCATCACTATCTTTAATAGTATAATTAGAAGCTCTAATTTCAATATCAATAATTTCACCAACGTTGGAATTATTAACACCATATAAAATCATGTCCATAACATCATCAGGGGTATCAGGAAGATCAAAATCAGCATCAAAATCAGAGTATGAGTCTTCAATGTAATCAGAATTACATTCAGTGATTGTAATTGAAGCAACATCATTTTCAGAAATTGTTGGAATTGATGATTCTTCAAATTGTTTTTTCAAATTATCATAATCTTCTTCATATTCAATTGAACCATCTGAATTAATTGTAACTAAACCATAGTTGGAAGCTTCTTCAGAATATTCATAGACTAAACCACCAGATAAAACATTGATCAAACCATCATAAATACCACCACTAACTTCATCGAATGTTCTTGGAGAATCGGTATTACAACCATATTCAGAGAAAAACACAGGAATAGAAGAATTAGCAAAAGTAGAATTGACTTCTCCATATGAAGATGAAGACCAATCTGAAATACCCGAACACCATTCATATGAGTTTAAACCAAAGAAATCGGATTTGGAGTCATCGGAATCAGTACCATTGATATTACATTGTAAATATTCCCAAGTTGCAGCTCTTAATTCAGTGACATCAGCTGCAGAGTAACCAACTGGGATAGTTCTATTGGCATTATTAGCAATATATTGTTTCATATCTCTTTGAACGGCTCTAATATATTTAGGTGCAGCACTTGCTGACTCACCATCATTAATAATTTCATTACCACTGAAAAATCCAAGAACATTAGGATAATCTTTGAAAGCATCAATCATTTGAAAAACACGGGTTAAATAGTATGAGTTATAAGTTGATGCTGGATCATATCTGTTTAATGATTGACCACTTAATGGAGAGTTTACATCAAGAACGACATAAAATCCAGCAGCGTTAAAAATAGACATACATTCGTCATGATTCAAATCAGGATCAACCGTGTAGATTCTAATAGTATTGACACCTAACTGTTGTAAGGCATAAGCATCACGATAACATGCTTCAGCATCAGTTAAGACATCAGAAGTCTCTGAATCGGAGTAATCTGATGATCCACCAGGTTGGTAATCAACACCTTTCATGAAGAACACTTCACCAGGTTTGGTGTAATCAGTATCAGGTTTAATGAAACGTAACCCGTCAATTTCAATAGGGATCATAGCCTGAGCTATAGAAGCTAGTGCGAAAAATGTTAAACAAGATTGTCTTAAAGATATGCAAACCATTTTGTTTTATAGTTACTTATTTAGTTGTTTGTAAGACTATTATTAATTTATTTTGGTAACGGTCAATCTACACTTTAATTTGAGAAACGAGTGGACTGGGTAGTAGTAGATTAAAGAGAACAACGACAAACGAATGAAGAATTCAGTAAATTCAATATGGAGAGAGTGTATGCGAAAAGTAGACGCAGAGAAACACGAAAGATAAGTAACTGATGCCAGGGAAACCAAAACCAAAACCAACCCCTAGACTGAGCTGAATAGAGCCAAATAAACGAAACGAAGCCAAGCCAAGCCAAACCCAAGTAGGCCCAGACGCAGAGCCAGAAGCAGAACCATAACCATCCCACCATCCCCACTGAAGCGAAAAAAAACAGCTGAAACAGAAAAAGAAACAAACACGGTCTCGGGTGTGGAAATAAGCGAGATTTAATTTCAAAAATAACGGCTATTAGCACGGCACTATTTTTTTTTAGCTACTTGTTTGTGCTGTTATATTTGTACAGTTTGAACATCTGTTTGAAATCATATTCTTCCTGGGGTTGCTGTGCATGTCTGTTTGCAGCTAAAGCATACTGCTGCATTTCTCTTTCCACCAGTGGCAGTTTGTCTCTGTGAATATTCGACACATTCAAAGGAATCCTGTACCGTTTCCGCACGATTGATCCAGTACTTCCTGATGATCTTTTGAATATATTAGACAGTTTATTGCTGTTACTACTACCGTTGCTGCTATCATGGGCCAATTTTGTCAATATGACCTCAATTGAGATTTCGTACCTTATTGTGACTAACGTTCGATGAATACCTACTGATTCATTAAATGAACAATTTTCACGGCCTGGACCAAGTGGAACTGAGATATAATCTGAAACTGTATGGTAATTCGAATCTACTACAAGGTACAACCCATCATTACCATTGTCATTAACATTAACATTATCAATGTCATTGTCTTGATTTGTTGCTCGGTGTGTCGGTCTAAGTCTTAATTTGATGAAAGATGTAAAATCTGTTGTTAATGGTCTATTTATATCTTTAATTTGATAAAAATCACATATTTCATGAATTGGGGCCTTACCATCTTTCAATACTATCGTCTTCTTCAACTCACAATTTATCTGAGTTACTTCAAACCTTTGAGCTTTATTCATTTGAACTATATTAATCGAAAAATCAATTGAGTCATTTAATTGAGATGTCAATATTCTCTTGTTATTATCTATAAAGCTAAAAGTAGTTAAAATATCTTCATCTCTATGGATTTCCTCGTTATTCAATGAATACTCATCATTTAATAAATTGTAAAAAGTGATGGGGATTTCAAACGATTTAAAAATAGTAAATGTTTCAATTGATCCATAAGAGTTAGGGTCATTTCGCATAACCTGTCTATTACCATAGTTTGTGATTTGCATAATTGAATAAGTCAACTTAACAACAAGTAGATTTCTAATTGAGTATACTAATTTTTTCTTTGTATCTTCATTTGGAGTAATATCCCATTCCCATAATATGCTGGGTAGTATTCCTAGGGACTCATCAAGTTTAAATGAAAAAGGAATATCAGCACCCATCAATTCATCAGTTGCCTTAGAAGGTTTAAACAACGGTTTAAATTGATTGTCTATTGTCTTCAACGCCATTATTGTCTCTTCTTGCGAAGAAGGTGAAGTGGAATGAATCAACCTAGAAATTACTTTCTTATCTTTCAAAGTAATTAGCTCTTGATCTGTTTTCACTTTCAATTGGATGTCATGTATTTTAAACCATAAGTTCTGAACACTTGACCGTATTTCCAGTCTTCCATTTAACTTTGGAACAATATGTGTGTGGGTTTTACCTGGAAATCCTGAGATTAAATCATTTGTGGTTTCATTCAATGCAGATAGATTGATAATCAAGTGTTCAGGATCAGTATTAAGGACATTCTCTTTGAATTTTCCTAACATTGAAAGACTGAGGTATCAGATAAATGAGTAAGGTTAAATTCTAGTTGAATACCGAAAGCAAAAAACTTGGAAAATGCATCCAATTTATTATTTATTCATTGTGAAAATAAAAAACGCAATGTGGAATTTTTAGACATCATGACAAGCAAGACAAGGCTAAGCCAAAAAAAGATGGCTGTGTGCTCGCATAAAATTTGAGTGATTGACACTCTTCTTATTCAGCTAATAAATAAAGATGGTGTAGTGTAATTTGATTTGATTTGATTATTCAAGACACTCGTAGAAACCTTTATACGCTGAATCTAAATCGAACAAGAATTCTCTGGACTCTTCGTCACTCAACGATTCATTAAATTTTAAGTTATTTAGTTTAATCAACCATTGAATCAATTTTGAACGATTTTTGAAATCACCATTATTTAATACTTTATTAATTGAAGTCATTAAATCTGAAAGTAAAGGATGTAATTGATCTTTTGTCTTGTAATTCAATTTCACGGCATCCATTGTAGTAATAAATGCACCTGTTGCTTCAGCTACCGCTCTTGTTGAATATTTAGTGGAGTTAATACTATTTATATTTTCCATTGCACTATTTGATGAACTTTGGTGTTGTTGCATTAATAACGAGTCAGAAAAGTTATTTGTTAATCCTGTTAAGTTAGCATCGCTATTATGAATACTATTGCTGATTGGATTTGCCACTCTAACGCCAGAACTGTTCGTAGTCTCCACTGTAGCGGGGACACCAATTGATATTCTCTTTTTTGCAAGTGGAACATCAATGCCCATCCTATCACAAAAAGTATTCAAATCTCCGAAATTCTCCCTTACTTCATCGTCTTTCAAGATCAAATTGAACTGACTAAGTAGTCTTATAATGGTATTAGTGTAAACTGCTTCGCTTGATGTTCTTGTCAAAGTATCTTTTGTGAACGACTTTTCAAGACAATTGATAGCAATGATGATAGAATACAATTCAGATATAGATTCATAAAAATTTCTTTGTTTGTTAGTCTCAAATAAAGGAATTTCTTGATCCAGAGATGTCTTGGATTGATTTATAAGGTTGATTGATATATCTCTAGAATTTGATGACGGTTGCGGTGCATATGGTTGGTGTTGCATTTTCAAAAAGAATAAAGCAAACTTCCAGTTTTCAATTGCTTAATTCTCAGTACAAAACTATGTCTCTGCAATCTACTATGTGCAAAGATCACTTAATGCTCACTGAGTTGTACCTACACCAGTATACTATCAGTCATCCACTTCATTTTTACTGATATAATTTACAACCGATAAGCCAAAAAGAAGAAGAATATTAGCATGGAGAGAAAATTGAGAATTGTCACGTGATTCAAATTGTTAAGTGTCTTTTTAGTCTCAAGTAATTGGAATAGCTAAATGCGCGGGAGTAATTTAATTACCTTTTGAATAACTAATTTGTTCATTTGTTTGTTTGTTTGCTTGTAGTTACGGCTATTGTGTTTTTGATCCGATGATTTAAAAGATCAATGAAAAAGATGTGTATTATCCAATATTCAGATATACTTTGTACTTGTTTATTATTCTGTTCCTGCTTAGCTTAGCATAGATTTGCTTAGCTTAGCTTTGTGTGTATAGATGTGCGAATTCAAAAAGTAAACAAGTAAACATACTTTGATTCTTGGCTTAGCTAATAATTAAATCAGCATAATAAATAAACAAATAAATAAATAAATGTGCTAAGCTTTTTCTTTTCTTTGATCTGGTCTTGATCTAGTTGTTTATTGGTTTTTGTGTTTTTTTTAAGGTTCTCCAAGGCTTTTATTTTTTTCATTTTTTTTTGTTCCATATTTGGTTATGTGTTTCATCACCAAGCGAGTGAATTACATTCTACGGAATGTTATCTAAATTACACAGTTACTCAAAAGACACATTTAAAAAACCAGAAATACATTTGAAGCTAAAGTAATATATATATATACGACTAATATAACAAAAAAAAAAAAAAAATAAGAAACAAGAGAAAAAGTAAATAAAATTTGGGAGAAAGAAAAAGAGTAAATTTGAAACTTGATAGATGTAAGTGTAAATAAGTAAAATAAAAAGAGTAATATGAAAACCAAATAGCTGAATAGTGAAACGAAAAAAAAATTGTTTAAAGCGTTATAAGCGCATCAGAGTATATGTGACAAAGAATTGATAGTGAGATGAAGTAAATGGAGTGTGATTGTATAAAAATAATAAGGTAGGAATTGATTAAACAAGAGTAGCAACTGAGGCAGAAGTACTTAACCATTCCGTAACAGTATCAGCATCAATAGTAGAGCTGAAATCAACACTATCATCTAAGACAACAATTGTAATTTCACCATCATTGAAGATAGCAGCAGCTTTCATTGATGAGTCAGTTGGTCTAGAGAAGTAATCAGAAGAACCTCCACCACCGGAAGAAGTACCATCATCACCTTGACCATCGTGTAAGTGTGAAATTAATTTATCTGAACCTTCACTTAAGATTTCAAACAAATCTAATTCACCACAACCAGTTGACCAACATGAACAATCAGAGTTACCATATTGTAAAGTTCTTGGAATTTTAGCATTTAATAACCAAATAGCTGGCATATCATGGTTGTTTGTAGTTGAATCAGTAGCTGTTGGCATTTCAAATTCAAAGACAAACATCTTAGTGTCACCAGAGAAACCGTGGTAAGCTGGAATACCACTTCTGTAGTAACCACAGTCACCAACGGAATCATCATCACAAGAGACACCAGACATAATCATATATTCAACATCTGAGTCAATAGTGACTTCATCTAAGGCTTCAGCTGAAGAAGCAGCGTCAACACCGTTAGAAGCACAGTATGAGATGGAATTACCAAAACATGAATCCCAGACACCGGAACCATCACCACCTAAAGTGTTTAAGAAGATTAAGTTATCAGTGGAACCTGGGGTGAAGTAAGAATATCTTTCCCAGTCATCTGAAGAAGATGATGAAGAAGAGCTTTCAGCTGCTTCAGAAGAAGTGGTGGAAGTAGAAGTTGATTCTTCAGTAGAAGATGAAGAAGTGAAGGTGGTTTGTACAGTAGTTTGTGATTTTTCAGTTGTTGTCGAATCACCAGCTACACTTGTTTCAGAAGTAGCAGTAGTGACACCAGCTTCAGTGATGGTGTTACCTTGACCATCGACGTAAACAGTAGCAGTAACTTCGACAACTTCAACGGCAGCAGCTCTCTTGTGTTGATGGTGGATGTGTCTAGTAGTGGTACAATCTTCATCTGAAGAATCATCACGTTTAGCTAACTTCTTCTTTTTGGAAGAAGGCATAGAAGAAGAAGGATAATAAGCACCGAATTGTAATAATTTCAAAGGACCTCTGAAATGAACTGATAATTCTTCATCTAATGGAGACATAGTACCAGAGAAAGAGGTAGATGATTGAGAACAAGAACATGAACTAGTGTCCATGTCGGTGACATCTGAGTAAGAACCAGAGTAACCAATACCTTGATAAACAACGGCACTTGTTTCATCACAGTAGTAGTTACCATCAACTTCTGTACAAGAAGAAGCAGAAACTTGGGAAGCCAAGGATGTAAGGATAGGGAGTAAAACAGTTGGAGAGAATCTCATTGTAGTAGAATAGTCAATAGATCTCAATAAATGAATAAATTAATAAGTAAATAGACTTTTTTTTCTTGTGTGTTAAACAAATGAGTGGAAGGTAGGTTTCTTTAAATCAAATATCTATTGTGGTTAAAAAAAGGAATGAATATAGATAAATGTGGAAAGTAAGGGAAAAGATGACACGCCTGAAGTTCAGTTGTTGTTGTTTTAGTTAAAGGAGCGACTTAGTAGTAAGAAGGGAAAGGAGTGAGATCTAAGTTAGTTATTTGTTTTAAAAAGAAGGGAAAAGGGATATATAAGAGAAGGGAAAGGAGAAGAGAAAATCTAAGTGAAAAGAAAGTGAAGAAGAGTCAAAGCCAAAGAGTAAAAGTCAAAGCAAAGAGACAAAGAGAGCCAAAGCAAAAGCCAGATGTTTCAAAGGGCAGGCAGGTTTGATAATCAAAGCGAAGCACAATTGATTATGAAGCCCTTTAAGAACAATGCGGCTGCCTATTCGGGAAATGGGTAAACAAAGGAAGGGAAAGGGAGCTGCGGTAGCGGTGCGAGGTGTTGCGCCGCGGCCTTACCCACATGAGAAAAACACTAGGCAAGACGACGAGATTAGTCGCTGTGCTGCCGGGTAGTGCGGCCACCGCAAATCTGCTGGGGGCTAAGACTAAAAGACTAAGAGACTAAAAGACTAAAAGGAGCGGGAGGACAGCAGCAGGTGAGGGAGGTGTCGGTGTGGTGGTGCCATTGGCTGCTCTTCTCTGCTGTGCTGCTTACTCTGCTGTCTGCTGTGCACGGGTGTAATTACGTATGGTATGTAGACGGACGCTGGTTGGTGGGTGGGTGGCTATTAGCTGGGATCGGTGAAACCCACACACACACATATATGAATACATACATACACATATGTAGTAGTATAATAGTACAGTATAGTGTTCAAAAAAAGATGATAGGTTCCATGTTCTAGATCTTTGCTCTTATTGTCTGAACCATTTGTTCAGTACTTTCATCAGTACCTTTCACTACACAGACATATCGCAGATTGACTAATATACATAACCTACATGATTTAGATGCCTAGAAAGGGGTCGCAAACACCTTATTTACAAACGGAAAAGCCCATTGTCCGAAAAGTAAGTAAACGTAAAAAGAGCAGATTTAACGGTCGACCAAAGTTTATTTGCAAATTATGTAATGATGCTTTATTTCGCCTTTTTAACAACGTAACAACCAATGTAAATTCCTTTTCATAATACAGCATACGTCTGAGTTTTGTATCATATTTAAATGCTTATACACAACTAAAAAATAAAAAAAGGAAAAATGAAACCTACCAGATATTGCTCATACAGTCGGCTAACCAACCAACCAACCAACTGAATATATTACACAACTTGAAATAATAAAACCCAAACAAAACCTAAAAAACTAAACAAAAATCAAAAAAAAAAGCCTCTTTTCTTTTTCGGCTTTTGTGAACTGAATAGTTTTACTCTAATTGGGCTACATTACTTGCATTTCAAGTTGTTGTTCATTTTCTCCCATAAACGCTGTACATGCATACATTGTGTCCATCTAACCCTTTCAATTTAGCATTTACGATAGATTGGTATGTATACATCAATCAAATCATTAGTGGATTTCTTGATGCTTTTTACTATGCTTCGGCTTTTGAAGCTTTGTCTTCAAGATTACCCAATTTGCGCACGCTCTTTTCTTTTAGGTATAACTTGTATATCTATATGTCTCAACTCTTTTTAATGCAAATTTCACATGCTTTCTTTCAAACTCATATATCCTCCATTAGCTTACTATTTGGTTGATTGGAAAGTTGTAATACCACTTTAATCAACACAAAAAAAAAAACCTAGACACAAAATCAAAAATCAGACCCTAGTTCAATAAAAAAAGAAACTGGTTTACTATTTTTTTCTTTGTTTTCTACTTCCCATATTTTCTTTTCTTTTCGTCTCTTGATTGTAAACTAATTAACGGTCGTAACGAGTCATGAAACTAGAAAAATACTAGTTTACTCCTTACATAAATTCCCCAAAAAAAAAATGAAACCATAAAAATATCTACAATCATTTACAATTACTGTTTTAATTTTTATTAAACAGTGATTGATTGCAAACAAAAAAAAAAAAAAATATTATAGCAGCGAGTGGTTTCGATCCACCGACATCAGGGTTATGAGCCCTGCGCGCTTCCACTGCGCCACGCTGCTAAATCTACTACAATTTCGTGGTTAAATAAAACTCATTTGTTTAACTGGTGCACGGGTTTGTGTACGGATGTTATATGTATTTTCTTATTATTTACAATATCTTTCAATTAAAACAAAAAAGTGTCTTGATTTTATTATAAAAGCCTGTTTTTTTCAATATAGTGAACAAAAAAATGTACTTTATTTTACAAAACTAAATCTTCTGTTTTACAGAAAATGCTAAAATAGAAATGAACGAAGTATAGTATAAAAAAATTACTAAAACATTAAATACATTAAATAAATATGAAGAAATGAAACTCGTTTTGTTATTTATTTTTCTAGATCTGCTATTGTTCTAGGACTTATTCCATCATTATTAGAATTATCGTTATTCAAATTGGAATCTGATCCATTTATTTTATTCATTTGATCTTTTTTCTTGTCTTTTGAATTTGAAATTGAGGTTGAAGTATCGCTTGTTATTGTCGTAGTATTTGCTGACGTGCCTCCTGCTGCTGCTGAGTTTGGGGTAGATGTAGTTGAGCTGTTGTTGCTTCCATTACCATTACCATTTATCTTTCTACGTTTCCTCAAAGTTGAGTTGGATAAGTCTAGCTTATTGTTAAAATTGGTGTCTTTTCGTTTGAGTTGTTGCTGGAGCATTTGATTTGTCTGCGCTGTTGTCGATGGAAGTGGTTGCAACATTCCTACCGGTGTGTTGGAGACTATTGGAGAGCCAGAAAGTGGATTATTCGGTGAAGTTGAAGATGCGTTATTCTTTGTCGATACATTCCTAGGCTGGATATTAGTTGCCATTTTTTGTCTTTGTTGTTGATTCAATTGTTGTCTTGCGAATTGTAAATGTTGTTGTGCAGCAAGTTGAATTTGATGTTGTTGTTGATACTGAGAATTTAAGTTTTCTAAATGCATTAAGTCTTTTAAAGTTGACCTATTAAATACTTCTAATGATGCTATTGGAGATATTGAATTCGAACTCAAATGAAAATGCATCAATGGTTTGACTAATGTCATAACATCACTAACTTGCATTATTCTAAGTACATTTTCTTGTAATCCAAATGAATTTAAGCATTTAAAAGCTTCAAATTTATCTTTTAAATTATTCATATCTCTTATATCATTTGCATTCAAACTCATCAAAAACCGATCAATAGAATTGAAATCTACACCAGATGATGTCTTATGGAACGAAACATCAAATTTTTCAAACTTCAATTGCCTGTTGAAATGAGCTTTGGCAAATCCATGTAATGAAACGTATGATCCATCACCATACCAATGTCTAATTGATAATCGAGGAATATCAATAAAAGTTGAACCATTGGGAAGTACATTTGCTTTCATTGTACTTGGAGTAATTTCAAATAATGCAACACCACTTTCAAAAATTGAATTCAATACTCGGCCAATTAACGAATATGCAAAGTTATAAGCTCTGCTATCCGATCCATTTCTAATGGTTAACGTAACGGATGCACTCTCACTGAAAAACTCTTCAATAACCCGTTTCCAATATTCCAAGCTCTTTGAATCAGAATTAGAACTTATTTTTTCAATAAATTCATAAATCCGTACAATAGCAATATTAGCGATATTCTTCTTGATATCGTTTGTAGCTGTTGTTAAATCATTGTGCAATGGCTGGTCAGACTGTTGCGATGCAGAGGATGAGCTAGATGTGCTTTGAGAAGGTTGTAAATTTGACGTTGGGGCTTGTTGCTGACCTAAGTTAGCTTGTTGCGATTGATTAGATTGCGGTGGTTGTTGTTTTCTTTGTTGAGGAACTTGTATGGGCATAGAAGGCTGCGTAAATTGGTTAAATTGCTGTTGTTGTGGTGGTGGTGGAGGTGGTGGCTGCTGTCTCTGTTGCGGTTGCTGTTGCTGTTGTTGTGGTGGTGGTGGTGGAGGTTGCTGTTGCTGAGGCAGTGGCTGTTGCTGTTGTTGTGGGAGCGGAGGTTGCTGCGGCTGTTGTTGTTGTTGTTGTTGTTGCTGTTGCTGTTGCTGCTGCTGCTGATGCTGTTGAAAGGAAAATTGCTGTTGGTTCATAAACTGTTGCTGCTGCTGCTGATTCATAGGTCTCTGTAGTTGCTGCTGTGGTGGAAACCTCTGCTGTTGAACTGAATTGACTGGCTTCCTTTGTTGCATCATATTCCCATTTTTGATAGCAGCGCTGTCATTACCACTCGTGTTGCTATTGGTTGTCGAAGAAGCAGGAGTTTCCGCCTCTTCAATATTCATAGGTATTTGATTACCTGAATTATTCATCATAGCCATCTGCAGTTGAATAGGCGTACGTTGTTGTTGTTGAGCATTCGTTTTTTGTTGATCTTCAAGCTGACGGCTTATATTCGATTGCAAGTCTCCATATGTATTTTGTAATTGTCTTAGTGCATTCAGTTGTTGTTGCGACATAACTCCAGGTCTGCCCATCATAGCACTAGCAGCAGCGGCGGTCATAGTATTAGTATTATTTATAATACCATTTTGAAATCCGTTTGCATTATTCGCTCCTGCTGCCGCTGCGGCAAGAGCAGCCCATTGCTGTGGGTTCATCTGCTGCATGTTCTGGTTTGGATTTCCGTTTGAATTTGTATTCAAGCTTTGATGTGCGGTTATAGGTGTATGTGGTATTGGCGTATGTGGTATTGGAGTATGTGGCATTCCTGATATCGAACTATGAACACTACCTCTTTTCTGTAAATTAGCATTATTATTAGGAATTTGTGGAACATTCATATGGGAACCTACAGGGGATTGCTGAGATGATGGAATGTTTGAACCATTCGATTGAGAAATGTTAAGATGAGGCGGGATTTGATTATTGTTCATATGATGCGACATACCTGGTGGAACCATCTGTGGTGGAGGCCCGTTCATTTGAAATTGCTGTTGCTGATGCAGTTGTTGGTGCGGCTGCTTCGACTGCTGTTGCTGTTGTTGTTGTTGCTGCTGCTGTTGGTTGGGTATTATGTGGTTTGAAGACATGATGATGGTGATGACTTGTCTTTAAGTGCTAGATTCACTATATACGCGGTAATGGGACTAATGATGTGGGAGCAAAGATAAAAGTACTGCGTGGCAGATAAGCTACAATGAATCAGCTGACCTGCAGTATTAAAGCTTGAACCTTTGGACAAATAAAACCGTGTAGTGACTTATACTTGAAATTTAAACCGTTTCTTAAGCTTTCGAAGAAAAATAATAATAATATTGATGTAGCAGGGGATAAAAACTAGAAACAAGTAATCTGGTGTTTTCTGTTCGCTTAAAGCTTTGGAGACAATTAAGGGAGGTAAAAGGCTTTTTCAGGTGATCTTTGATATTGGCCCCACTGTAATATGTTCCCACTGCACTATAAGGTGTTAATGTAGTTTGATGTGGATGTGGTTTGGTAGTATACTAGCAAAGTTGTCGTGCATACGAAGCTGTCTGTGAAAAGTGGAAGCGAAAGATGAAGATAAAGAAAGTAATTTTGGTGAAAGCACTACCGCGACATTTGTGCTTGTCACATCTTTTACTGTGATAATTTTACAATACGGGTATGGGTCTTCTGAATTGAGTCTCTTAATATGTAATTTTGTAAGTAAGTGATGAAATAACTATACATGGCTGCTAAGTTTAAGTTGTGAGGTCTGTTTATTTTTTGGCGTTGGAGTCAGCAAGCTTAGCTTTGGCTTGCTGAAGCTTTCTTCTCTTCTTTTGTAATTCCTCCTTTCTGGCCTCTTGCTTGTCTAAACCGTATTGCATCTTTTTGTAAAGCTTACGTTGTTTGTTAGACATCATGATGGTTTTACGTTCTTTCTCTTCGGCTTCTTCCTTTTCAGTTTGGGCGGCACTTCTCTTCTTGTTTGCCTTTTGAGTTTCCTTGTTATCTATCTTAGAATACTCTACACCAGCGGCTTCTAATTCTAATTCCTTTTGTGCCACAAGATCTTCGTCTTCTTCCTGATCTTCTTCTTCGTCTTGGTCGGCATCCTCATCTGATACGTCTTCTTCATCTGATTCCTCGTCACCTTCTTTCTCTTCAAGTGGTGCTTCTGGATCATAGGTACCAGCATCACCCCATGGAGATAAATGTGGAGGTAATGTCTCTCCGGGGGCATAATCTGAGACCTTTAACAAAGTTTGTTTGTTTATACAATCAAAAACCCATTGTGGTTGAATATAAGTTCTACCTTGAACTTTGTTGACAACTTTAGGTCTATCAACTATTTGATGAGTAACTGAAGATAAATCAAAATTCTCTTTTGATCCATTCAATTTAACTTCATCTAATGCAGATTCACTAACGACTTTACCACCTGCAGATAAAATCACAAATTCTAGAATGTCAATTGGAACTTCACGACCAATGTAAAAGACAATTTTGGAAAATAAGACAGAAGTGGGGTTGTCATATTTAGATGGTTGTTCTAATATATCACCTGCATTTTTGTTGGTGTCCTTGAATTCATCCAATTGAACTGTACCTACATCTTCTACTTCTTCTTCCTTTGGTTCCTCGTCTTCTTCGCCTTCATTTGCTTTATCTGCTTCTAAAGCCTTAGCAATTGCATCACTGGAGAGTTTAGTTTCTTTGATATCCTCTTCGCTCGAAACAACGTCAGGTAAAAGAGATCTTGACTCGTCTTTGGATTTCAAAACGTAGGCACTTAAACCTCCAATACTCTTCAACTTCTTTTCATCAATGGTTGGTGGATATATCAATTCAGCATCTGTGTATAGCTTGTACAAAACAAAATGCAACAATGTGGAGTAAAACTCTAAGAAAGTTAACATGATTCTAAAATCTATATCACTTGGGATATTTTGAGTATATTTGAATGGAACAAGCCACATAATCTCTTGACCTCTAATGGTGGCTGAGTAATAGGTACCTTTGATTGAAACAAACACTTTTTTCAAACATCTTTCCTTTGCAACGTAAGCTAACCATTGATTACAAAGTTTTGAAGCTTCAGATGTGACCCTTGCACTAACTTTATCAGTAGCTGGCATATTACTGAAAAGGAATAACATATTTAAAGCATCGTCAATATCTCTAAGAGAGTCTAAGAAAGTAGTATATCTTTCCTTGATCACTTTGTCCAATTTATATTTTGGTCTATTAGTCTCTAATTTTTTAGCATCACCAACTTCACCCCTACCTAAAGCTCTAGTTAATTTCTTGGAAAAAGTTTTATGCTCTCTGAATTTGTTTAAGATAGGTTCATGCATTAAATATTGAATGTCCTTGGTGTAATAGAAAGTAACGGGGGCGGTAGAACCCTTGTTGGCCTTCTTTTTATTCCTAGGTTCTCTAGGATAAATACCCTTGAAAATACATAAACGACGGAAATCAGCAAGAGAAACTTGCAGCTTTTTAACGGCCTGTGTTCTGGTGATGAAATTCTTGGCGTTACCAGATGTTCCCTTCTTCTTTATTTTACCCATGGTTAATCTCGTTAGTTGTTAATACAAGTAACAAAAAAAATATCCTAAATGTCTCTTCTTATCACCTTCATATGCAAATCCATATATTAAATTGAAAAAAAAAAAAAAAAAAAAATTATTTCCTAAAAAAAAAATTTTTAGCGTGCGCAGACAAAGAAAGATCCAACAAAGAAAGAGAGACTTAACTATGAAGACATGGTATTAGCACAGCTTCAAGATGCTCTTGATCGTGAAGAGGATCAGGAGGTGGTGACTAAGGCTTGGCAATAAGCAGCGGTACAATACACAATTGAACGATGTTTGTGAGAGGGATACGGTGCTTTAGTGTTTACAGAAATTGTCTGCAAAGTTTCAAGCTTGGAGAGCCCTTGAAGACGTCAGCGCAAATAAAGCAATTTATGGAGCAGTCAACAAAGTCATCATGGAGGGTACAGGATCTTCTTGAAGTATCTAATACAGACAAAAATACTCAAACGGTGGATAAGGAAATGCTATTTAAACTCTTGGAGCTGTCTGGTTTATCCACTGACTTAACTACCCAGGAAGAATCACAATTACTGAATTCTTTAAACGAGCAGCTTCATTTTATCAATCAGTTACACTCGGTTGAAATAGAAAATAACGTCAGTGGTGACGGAAAAAATATTGGAATACATAGGCTAATGGCTGATAATGCTAATGACATGCTGACGTATGATGACCTGATGGCAGAGATCGAGTCGGCTCAACCAGATGCTTCTAAAGGTGAGACAGATGGTTCTTGGGATCCATTGAAACTTACTGATCGTTCTCAAGAAGGATATTTCGTTGTTAGGGAGGGTTTAATCAAGGCGAATAAACAATGAAACTGTACATAAAAATTCGGCATAGTGTGGTCAATTAATTAGTTATTTTATTTATTCAAATTAAATTCATCGGATTCGTCATCTAACTCTAATTTTCTCTTACCAGAGTATGTTTCTCTTAAATCGGCCATCTTTCTGGTGTTAGTCTGGTTCTTAGCTTTCTTTATCATCTTAGAAATTTCATCTTCAGCGTTTTCAGACTCTAACTCAGCATAATCTAGCACTAATCTACGACCAAGTAAATGCACACCTTGTAATTGATCCATTGCAGACTCCGCTTCTTTTAATGAACTAAATTCAACAAATGCAAAACCTCTAGCTGATTTGTTAAATTTCTTAGGAACTCTAACAGATTTTAATGTACCAAAAGAACTGAACAATTCAAATATATCTTTACGTTTAGATTCAAATGGTAAATTCTTGATAATAATTTTAGGTGATTTCTTTGATTTCTTAGCCTTATTGGATGTTGCTGATGAATTCGATGATTGAGATACTCTATTGGAAATTTTCAATTGGATTTTATGGCCATCAAGAACATGTCCATCCATGGTATTTATTGCCGCATTGGCCTGTTCTTTAGTTTTAAATTCCACGAACCCGAAACCCATGCTTAAGGTCTTTCCAGGATTCTTAGTATCTGGTTTGGTTTTAACTGTACCCACTATAAATCCCTTTAATGGCTTAAATGCGTCAGTTAAATCCTTGGAGGTCGTACTGAAATTTAAATTCTTGACAAAAATGGATACAGTTGGTCCTGTTTGAATAGTATCATTTTCCTCCTCTGCTTCATCATCATTGATGGCATTAGTATTCAATAAATCATTAGACGATATTTTAGCTTCTTTACCAGCTGTAGTACCTGTAGTCTTATTATTAATAGATTCAATCAACTCGTCGGATCCTGAAGTTGTTGTATCAGATGTAAATAAATCTTTTGGACCCTTTTCCAAGTATAAAATAGATTTGCCTAGCCTTCTAAATGCTAGCTTATTAAAAGCAGATCTACCAGCAGGAGCATCTCTAAACTCTATTATTGCGATAGTCCCAGCTGGAGGCATCAAAATTCTTTTCAGTTCACCATGAGCGGCAAATAACTCGCCTAATTCTTCTTGAGTTGTACCATGCTGGAAATTTTTGACCAAAATAATTCTATCATCTTTCTCCGATTTATTATTAAAACTCATTAGATCTACACCTTTACCTTCAAAATACTGACGAACGTTACCTATAACATGAGCTTCAGCGAGAGCCTGTTTCACTGCTGAATTACTGTTTTCAGGATCAATCAATTCACCTTTTGAAATTCCTAATCCGGATGCAACACTCTCTAAGATTGCATCATTGTTCATATATAATGAGTTCCAACTGAATTGCTGTTTTGAAGCTTCAAATTTTCTCTTAAGTTCTTTTTGTTTTTTCAAAGGCAAGTTAGCAAGGTCAAACTCGTCTAATTTATGATCCTTCTTAATTTGACCTGGAAGAATATGCAACAATCTACCTTGAAAAATCTGCTTGTCTAAGTTCAAATAAGCAGAGATGGCATCTTTAGGATTAGTGAACTTAATATGGGCAAACCCTTTGGATTGACCTGTTCTTGTATCAACAGCAATATGCACTTCTTCTAGTTCTCCATATTTGCTGAATAATTGAGAAAAATCGTCTTCTTTAGCTGTGTATAAAATATTACGCAAGAACAAACGACCAGTCTGAGAGATTTGTTGAATAGCTTTGTCTTCTTGTGTCAACTCTGGTTCTTTTTCTTCTTCTTCTTCCTCTTCCTCTTCCTCCTCTTCGTCTTCTTCTATTTGTCCTACCACTTCTTTTGGTACTGATGTTTCATGTTTTGTTGTTTCCTTGGAAATAGGCTCCTCGACATCATCGCCTTCTTTGATTCTAGTTCTTCTCATTTTGAACCATTCCAAATCTGACATACCTTCAGGAACAGGTTCGTTTGTAGAATTGGTAGCATCAAAAGTATCCAAAGACATCATCTGTTCGTCTTCTTGCTGTTCTTCGTTGTTGTCGTCTTTGAATCCTCCAAATTCCTCGTCTTCTTCTTCTTCTTCTTTCTTGTTGAAATGTTCATATTCATCATCACTCAATGTAGATTCTACAACCGCTACTTCTGGCTTCTTCGTACCCGAGATATGAGCGGCTTTGTCTCCATCACGTTCTGATAAAGCTTGTTCTAGGTCTTTGTTGGTCGGCATGTTTGCATCGTGTTCACCGTATGCTTTAGCTTTATTGGTTGGTTTTAAAGTCTCTAAATACTCTTGTAATTTAGCATTTCCTTGAATCTTTTCATCCAAATCTTTAGTTCTTTTCTCTCTTTTTTGTTTCTTACTGTTTTTCTGGTTCTGAAATTCTTCGAGTTTCTGTAATTTTGCTTCAGTTTCTTTTAATCTTTCTTCTGCAGACCGTTTCTTATCCCTCCACGATTGAGGAACCAAAGGATCACTAAAAGTTTTAGCTACTTCTACTTCAATTCTGGCAGTATCAATATAAGACGAGTTAAAGTATTTCACGGCAGATTCAGCATCTTGATCCGATTTGTAACCTATAAATGCAAATCTTCTAGACTCGCCATTTCTTTTTTTCATCAATTTGACATCTGTAACGGGGCCTTGTTTGGCAAAATGCTCTTTTAACCTATCTTCGGTAAGGTATATGGGTAGTCCCCTTACAATCAATCTTGACATCTGTGTATATATGGTATATGCTTGACTAATATTGGAGCTGTCTGTCACTGTTGTTTTTGCAAAATCAAAAGACATCATGATAAAATAAATTAAATCTAAATCTAATTTATTTTACTGCAAAAAAAAAAAAAAAAAAAAAAAAAAAATTCTTTCACTGCCTCATTTTGAATCATGTTGTTAGTAAAGAAATAAATCATATTTTTTTTATAAAAATTGCAGATACAACTAAACGGAACTAAACTTTCCAGGTCAAAGTATGGCAAGGCGTGCAGCCTTGATGTAGAGAAACACAATTCAGATGACTACTGAGCTTTTACAACATCTAGGTGTGGATTCGGTAAAAGATGCCCTAAGACAGGGTACGGAGTATATGAGACTGCTCAGGTGCCTTATTCTCGTTTTACTGCTATTGCTATATTTATCAATTTACCAAGTTTCACTATGGGCTACACTAGGTTTGAAAATATTGTTTCCTGCTACTGTCACTACATTTCAAGACTCTATTGGTTCTGGATTTTGGCTTTTGGGAATGTATATTCTTGTATGTTATTCTCTTGGTTTTGTTTGTATCTTGGTGAAGATAAGACTAACTTTTTGCTGTTTTTGTGTTAGGAAATAAATGGAGTGAAGATCATAGTAAGTGGAGATAATTTAGAGTTAGAAAATTCAATGATTATTAGCAATCACCAAAGTTTTATTGACTATTTCATATTTCCTGCACTTGCTGTATTGTTGATTGACGACCGTGAAGTTAAAGAAACCAGAAGAGAAGAAAGTGAAGGTGAAGGTGAAATCAATGTTAATAAGAGTAAAGATAAAAAGAAAAAAATTGTGAGAAATCAGTTTGAGAATGAACTGATTATGGCTAAAGACTATAAGTCTATTTTAAAGCCTAATGTAATGTATTTTACGTGGTATCACATATGGAAAGCTCCTAGTCTTGAACTTTTCCATAAGGTATTGATGAGTGATGAAAACTGGGAATTGAGCAATGAGATTCAATTTAATGTTTTTGATAAGTATAAATCACAAGTTGTGAAACATGATAGTGAATGGTTAGTTTTATTTCCCGAAGTTAATATTTTCACTGAAAAGAATCATAAATTAGAGAATAGTATGAGTGAAAAATATTATTTACCTGTTTTTCAAAATTTATTGTATCCTAGATTTACAAATTTTGCAAATGCAATTGGTGGATTACAAAAAAGTCAATTTAGTAGATTATACGATGTTAGTATTTTATATCAACGTCATCCAGATACTGAGCCATTAAATAATAGAGAAGAGTTTAAAGCTCCTAATTTAATGGAAATAATGGGGTTATATCATGGTAAATTTACAATTTATGTGCATATTAAAGCTAAAATGTTGAATCGAGTTCCTTTGAAACGTAATAGGTTAGAGAAATGGTTAGAGAAGAAATGGTGTAAAAAGGATAAATTGATTGAGTCTATTAAATACGAATTGAAAAAGGAAAAACAAGAGTTGAATTAAGTAAATTAGTGGTTTTATGTATGTATCTTTGTATATATGTATATATATATATGTATATGTGTGTGGTGATGGGTGTATATATATTATATATATATATATATATCAGATGTGAGTCTTTGCTAATTCTTTTTCTAACTCATCTATATCGGTCTGATAATCAAGTTTAGCATCTTGTTCGTCTTCATCATCTTCATCATCTTCTTGATCAGAATCAAATTCTTCTAATTCATCTAACTCATCAAGTTCACCAAATCCTCTTTCTTCAAAAATCTCATTAATCTTTTCAATGTTTTCGTCTTCTTCATCGAATACGTTACCATTTAATTCCAAAGATTTCAAATTCTTTAATTTAGAAGAAATAGCTTGAGATAAAACTACAAGAGAATCAGCTTGTAATTCATTATATTGTAATTTTAAAGTTTCTAAAGTGGATTCTTCAAAAGGTAAAGCCAATAAACTTTGAATGAAACATAATGAACCTTTTTTGTTTAATAAACAATCATTGACATTAATTTCTTGAATTTTAGACCAATTGGAAATAGATGAAGCTAAAGCTAAACCACCTTTATAAGTGAATGTATTATCTTGTAAATCTACAACTTTTAAATTCTCACAATGTTTTAAACCTGTAGTTAATAATTTAAAAATACCATTACTTCTTATACCATTTTGGTATAATCTTACATTTTCCAAAGTATCTTTATGTGCTTTTAAACCTATTGATAAATAATCAATTGAACCATCTTCTAATCTGTTTCTACCACATTGGAAAGTTTTTAAACCTTTTGGAACATCCTCAGAAAATTTAGATTTAGCTTGATATAAGTTATATAATGCTTTACCAACTCTAGCACCTGAAAAGGGGCCAAGACCATTATTAGTCAAGATTAAGTGTTCTAAAGAAACTGCCTTGGAAATGAAATTTTCAAGTACTTCAATTGCATCTTGACCATATGCATTATCACTTAAGTTCAATACACGTAATTTCAAAAACTTTTTATCAATTATTGTGTTAAAGAAGTAGGCTAATGAAGCAGGGATTTCATCTTTATCACGAGAAGTATAAATATCTTGTAAGTTTAACTCAACAAGAGAATCAGCAAATTTTTCTAAAGAAGCAGCTAAGTATTTGGAACATTCAGGAGAGATGGTATTACCTGAAATATCGATTTTTTTGAATAATATTTCAGAGTTATCAAGTTGATCCAAGTATGGTTGGATGTCTTTAAGTTGGTCAAACTTGATTTGCTTACCTGCAATGGAGTAAGTCTCCTCGGAAGTGATGCCTAAGTCAATATTGAAGATAGTGGACATTGTATTTGGTAAGCTACTTTCTTGGCTTTCGTTCAACTTCTGTGTTTCTTCTTGAGAGTTGTTGTTACTGTTCTTCTTTCTTCTTGTTGTACTACATCTTTCTTGTGGTCTTGCTGTTTAATACTTTTTTTTTGTTTGTGACTTCAGCCAGCCCAGCCCAGTCCAGCTCAGCCAGATTTTTTACCTTTGAAATTTGCGAGCACTTTTTGTAAAGCGGTTTTAGTCAGGTGGGTTTTCATACCTAGTATGACACATACTGATATTGTGATATGTTTACGTTGAAGCATATTACGTATATATGTAATAGTTGATAAATGGTCATTAAGATTGAAAAGTTATAAAGGTATAGATATATGAAGTGATTATAGTAATTATTTCTTTTCCTTTTTGGCAAATAGAGGAGAACCAATATCTTTACCTCTTAATTTGACGCCCAAAGCTCTTTCTAATTTAGCCAAGAGCTGTTGATTAGGAATGGCTCTTCCAGCTTCGTAATCGTTAATGACATTTGGCTTCTCGTTGACTTTAGTAGCCAAATCTTTCTGTGACATCTTCTTGTCTAATCTAGCCTTTGAAATAGCTTTACCGACATTCATATCTAATTTCTTTGGGGCGACAATCTCAGTCTCTCTATCAATCTTGGTCAACCTTTGACCTTCTGGGTCACCTTTGGTGTTTGCAGTAGAGTATTTCTTGTCCACGCTGACCAAATTACCTGTTCTTCTAGCTGCGTTTAAAGCGGAAGCGGATTTAATGACTTTATCCTTAGGACCAGAGCCTCCACCGACTCTGGCCTTTGATCCAATGATAGTAACGGAATCCCAGTCTGACATTCTCCAATTTTCCTATTGTATATATATGTGTAATCTAATAATCGATAGCAGAGTAGTGTAGCAGATACGATACAGGAATCACACACACATACACATGTACATAGTACATATAGAATACACCACCGAAACTGCTCACTCTGCTCTGCTGGGCAAATCGACGAGTAAATCGACGAAGCGACGAAAAGAATCTTCCAGAGAGAGTCGCCGGCAATTTTCTTCTTTGCTTCCCCATACTTTCTGCACCCGTGCATGCATCTGTGCACCGCAAGGAGTTTATCTGGCGGGGGTTGGTTTTAGCGTTCTGTTTATCTCCTGGAGAATGAATGATTGAATGGATATACATGTATACATATATATCATGTCTTGGGATCAGACAATGATGATAACAGATCTGTGTTGCTATTTGTAGGCCAACAGCAATATCATACAAGTATACAGGTATACCACTACACAATGGACAAACACGTAGGCGTTGATGCAGGTACTGGTACAAGTGCAGGTACAGGTACTGGTACAGTACATGCCACAATGGTTGGAGATACAGATATCACTAGTAATGGTGCTAGTGCGGGTGCTAGCGCTACATCTAGTCAGTTCCAAGAGTTTGAAGAGCAGATAAACCATTTGTCGGCAAAACTAATGGATTCATTTGAGATTCAATCTGGTCTAGAGTCCAAGATCAAAACTCTAATTAATGAAAACAGATCATTAAAGATGAAAAATGTCAAGTATTTAGATACTTTACGTTCAAAAGATATTGAACTTGATTCCTTATCTTCTGAAATGGAAGAATTAAGTGTCACTTTATTTGATGAAGCTAATGAGAAAGTAAGGCTTGTTAACCTTCAATTAAATGATTATCAAATTAGAAACAAGAAATTGAGTGATGAATTAAATCAAAAACAAAGCGTTATTGATTTGTTAAATGATGAATTAAAGAATTTAAAACAGTTGATTCAATCTGATGAAAGAACAACAGCAACAACAACAGCAACAGCAACAGCAACAACAAGTACTACTACTACTGAATCCAGTAGTATCTCTAACAATAATTCAAATACAATAATATCATCTTCAAATAGAAGTATAAGTACTCCTTCAACGCCGATTATAAATGACAATAAGACAGATATATTTGAAAAATATAATTATAATTTAATTTATTCTCCAATTTATAACAATTTGAGAATAGATACGAACAATTTTACTGATTATAAAAGATTAATTAAAAATTTATTTATTTCACCAACATATCAAACATTAAAAGATTCTAAATTTTATAAAACATTATTACATGAAGATATTGAAATTACTTTAAAATTGGATTCTGCTCCTGGATTGGGTTATTTTAGATCAAAGAAAACTGTATTAAATTCATTATTACAAGGTAAATGTTCAATTGAACCCATCTCTGGTGTAACTGAGCTATGGAAAAAGTCAAACACAAATAACACTAATACATCTAATAATAATAATAATAATAATAACACTGGTAACACAATCAGTAATGGTGATAATGAAACGATAATAGCAAAAGAAAAAGAAAAAGAAGAACAAGAAGATAAAGAAGGAGGAGACGATAAATTATATTCATACCCTAAGACTTCTCCACCTGTAGCTACACATTCTAATTGTTCATTTTGTGGAGAATCTAGAAATGAAAAGATTGAATATGCTAGATTATACAAGTTGAAAATATATAAGATTACAGATACACCTAGTTATAATGAGATTTTCAAAGGGATGACAGATTCAAATTCAATGGAAAATATTGAAAAAGAAGATAATTTAACTACGGTTTATTATCTTTGTAATGTATGTTTATTAAAACTTAGAGCTACTTGTGATTTATTTGCAGTTTTAAGAAATATATTGACTTCAATAATTAATAATGATAAAATCACATATTATAATTTCAATTTTAATTCTATTAATAAAAGGGAAAATAATGATAAAGATGAAAATTTTATAATTAATGATAATACTTCAATTTTAAAATCTTATTTTGATTTATCATTATGTAGATCAAAGATGTTTTGGTCAAGAATGGAAATATGGGATTTTTTTACTTCATTAGATTCAAATCATGGGATTGATAAATTACCAAATTTGAATTCTCTTGTATATGATTCAACTACAGTTATGAATAATGCTACTACTAGCCCTCAAGTACCTCGTCCTAAGAGTTGGATATCTAATTCTTTTGGTTCTTCTTCCAGACATGCATCTACTTCTGAAATTGAAAAAGCTAAACCTGAGATACCTGTTTTTAATAGTGTTACTCCTACTACTGCTCAACCTATTCAGCAATCTGTTTCTGATACTGTTCCTGATGCTGTTCCTCAATCTCAATCTCTTACCGATACAGCTAATAAAGTTGGTGACGATGTGCATGATCAAAAAGAAGAAGAAGAAGAAGACGAAGATATGGTTGTTCAAAAAGAAGATACGGTTGGTTCAGAGAGTTATGTAACTAATGATTTTCTAGACGATTTAGTTGATTCTTCAGTCGATAATGTTGTTGAAGATAATGATCAAAAAGCTGTGCTTGAATCTGCATTTGAAGGTTCTAAAGAATCTGATTCAGATGATTCATTTCATTCTATAAATAATACCTAAGTTTATATGATTGATAGAGTAAATATACTATATTATATTTATGTATTGTTATGCTATGTAGTGTAATTTTCTTTCTCTTGTTTATGAAGGAACAACTAAAATATCAAATAATTTTTTAAATTCAAAAATTTCACCTGTAATACAATCAATAATTTTTAAATTATTTAAATTTTTTAATCCTAATTCAATTGAAATTAATTCAATTTCTGAATTTATAACTGATCTAGGTAATAATTTTCCAAGTTTTTTATAATTTGAAATAAGTATCAAGCCACCTTGATTATTATTAGAATAATTTGAAGATTGTTGCTTATATGATTTAGAAAGAAGATTTAATGGGATGATTGAAATTTGATCATCGTTTTGTTGTTGTTGTTGTTGGTATGTTGAAGATAAATTAGCAAGATTAGTCATTGAAGATGAAGATTTTCTTTGATTAGTGTTATACGTTATTGATGTAAAAGTGGTGGTTTGATTTGATGTATTATTTGAAGTCGAATTGGGTAAAGGTGGCATTTTTTTTTCAAATTGATGTTGTACTGCTGATTGAATAAATAATACTAAATCATAAGTTTTATCTATAGATTGATTAATTACTGTAATTTTCCATTTAAATTTTTCACCAATTTTAATTTGCTTTGTATTATCATTTGTAAATGATACTTTTAAATTTTTTAAAATAGTAGTAGTGGAAGTAGAAGAATTTATATGGTTGTTGTTGTTATTATTGTTATTGGTTATACTTGATGTACTATTAATTTTTGAATTTTGATAAAATTTTAAAGAATTTTTCAAGTCTTGATTAGATGATTTCTTATGATTTGATGATAATGATGGAGAAGATATAGATAATTGAGATTGAGATGTAGGTTTAGGTTGTAAATGATGATTACTTAAATCAATATTTGTAATCCAATTAATCTCAACTTTAGATGAGTTATTCAAGTCTGATAATATTGAAATCTTAATAGGTTTGATGTTATTAGATAAATTATTATTATTATTCAATTTGAATTTATATGTTAAATTCAAAATATTATTTTTATTAAATTTATATGGAAATTTCAAATCTCCTAATTTTTCAATAAACTGTTCTTCATCTTGTCTATCTTTGTTTTTATTATTCAAATCAATGGATTCAATTAAGATATTGTCAATTGAAATATTATCATTAAATTTCTTGGAATTTTTGATGAGATAGTTAGAACATGATAATTCAAGTGTTACAAACATATACTTGTTAATTGATTGTAATTTATTGTATTTCAAATTCATTTTAAAAATAGGATGGACAGTTAAAGTTCTCAAGGCTAAAATTTTGGAGTGTGTTGCTATAGTGGAATTAGCATCCTTTCTGATTTTGGTTGTTGTTATTGTTGTTGTTGATGTAGCAAATTTTGAGTTTAATTCCCTTGCTGACTCTAATAAATCAGTACTAAATAGCTGTAGTTTAGTAACCGGTTTGAAATCTTCGAGGGTAGGATCTTTATTATTAGTATGAGAATTGTTATTTGTTGTGGATAATTGATTAATAATTGGCTGGATCAATTGGAATTTAAGTCTGGGATATTGTTTTTGATTGTTACTGCCCATTGTAGGAGTAGATGGTTTGGATCCTGGATTAGAATTAGAATTAGAATTAGAATTAGAATTAGAATTAGAATTAGAGTTGGAATTAATATTCAAATTAGCATCACTAAAGAACGGCTGACCATTTGTTATATTATTCAATTGTTGAAAATGGTTTGGACTTGGAACAACTATATCTAGTTTCCATACTTGATATTGATTATTGAATAAACTACATACTGGAACCAATGAATTCAATGGAACAGTAATTAAATTTTTAGTATGATCATTTGAGTCGAACATATCAATAGACATTTTTAATGGGTTATGATGATGACTAGTGTTCAAGTCATCATCCAATTGTTTAATTATCAAATAAACATTTATCTTTTCATCGTAAAATAAATTAGTCTTTATTTCAATTGAATTTATAAATGATGATAAATTATCACCATCATCATCATCTTTGAAGTCGAATTGGTCTAGAGATAGCTCATGACCCGGTATGAGTATCTTATAATCACCCATCTTCTGTGTCTACTGTAATGATAGTAATTGCTTACTTGCCTATTGCATTACTCCATTACAGTTGTTCATCATGATTGATGTCTACTATAGATTTAACTTGACTTAATTTTTGATCCCGCTTGTTTAGCTAAACCAAGACCAGCGGCGCGTCGATCTTAGTATGTATGTACTTGATAGGTATCAACAAATAAGCGCACCAGTGCACCATTCTTAGTACCCCCAACTAATACCGTGTACTCTGTGAGGGATTAATTACAGTGTATATATATTATGTAAATGTACGTGTTTGTGTGTAGTGTTTGTAGTTTACTTGTAGTTTACAGTGGGATGTTCGGATGGCAGAGCACACGCGGAGATTACCAGCATCATATACAAACAAACACATACAAACACCGGCCAATAGAGAAGCCCCACTGTGGGCCAATAGGAACACTGCCAGGCAAGGCAAGCCAAGGCACCAAACGCCGGCAAGAAATCAAAATTAAAACTTTTCAAATCCCGTGCGAGCAGTAATAGTGTAGTATAATATAGTGTAGTATATTAATAGTATGATGTAGTATATTATGTAGTATATTATGTAGTATATTATTACAGCCAGTGAAAATGCTCGCGGAAATGACTAAAAGCACTTCTTACAGGCAGACTTGCCGGATTATCGCCTTATTATTTTCAGGCTGGACAATTAGTTAGTTAGTTAGTTAAAGGTGCTTAAGCCGTTTCGTTTCTTTTCTTTTATCGATTGATCGTATGCATACACATCTATATATTTATATATACTCTTCATTCTGTCCTTGTCTTGTTGCATCTTTGCTACTTGCAAATTATATTCCTCTATAACCAGTATATCAGTATCAGTATCAGTATACTACTACTACCACACACACTTAACAACTACGCAATACACCATCCACAATGAAGATCACTACAGAGGAAGAACGTACCGCTCATAATAGTGCCACCATGTCTGGTGGTCTTAAAGGTTTTATCTTTGGTACTGCAATATCTTGTGGTATATGGGCTTTAGCTCCTAGAAAATACCCTAAGTTGATGACTTTACCTTGGTCAATTAGAACTGCTGTTACTATTATACCTCCTGTATTTGCCGCTACAGTTAATGCTGAATTAGCTTCTCAAGATTTCGATTCGGAAATGTATTCTTCAGATTTTAATCAAAGAAAAATTTTAAATGAACATAGAAGATGGCAAAATTTATCAATGGTTGATAAATCCGTTGAAGTTTTAAGTGAAAATAAATATAAAATAATCACTGGTCTTTGGGCTTTATCAATGTATGGTTCATGGGTTTTCGTTGATAGAGATCCTTTATTAACTAAAACTCAAAAATTCGTTACTGCTAGAATGTATGCTCAATTCATTACTGTGGCTTTATTATTAGGTTCAATTGGATTATCCGTATATGAAGAAAATCATGAAATGAATCATAAAGAAAAGAAAGAGGATACTTTTTTGAAAAATGCTATTAGACAAGGTGAAGAAGAACAACTTCATCATTTAAAAGAAAAAAAACCTCTTAAGCCATAATAAGATCATCAAAAACATTATTAATGACTACTCATTTATCATTCGCTCTTGTTCATATAAATTCCATACGATAATATATACGATAACGTTCTTTAAAGATGAAAAAAATAAATAAATAATTTAATACATCTATTTAAAAAAATAAAAAAAATAACTACTATTACTTCTACCACATCAATGTCCATACTAATCCTCCAATTATAGTAAACCCAAACAAACAAGTAATTAATCCTGCTCCAATTTTATCTCTCACTTCAAGATTTAAAGATTCTGTTAATTTCTTTTTAGTCCTTGATCCAGGTACTTCTCCACTACCTTCAGATCCAATTGATGAACCACCATTTAATGCAGTATATGGTGCTGGTCTTTCATGAATTAATAAATTTTGAATTATCTCTAATGCAGACATTTGTTCACCTAATCCATAATATCCATCCCAACCAACACCTGAAAACCAACTTAATCCACATGTATGACCATCATATCCACCTGAACATGACATTGCTGCTCCCATTGCACTATCTTGAATTAATTCATCTATAATTAATCGTGTTTGAGGAACTAATACTGACACTTGTCCTAAAAACCTACTAAAATATGCCTTAAATGATCTTTGATCATTATTACAAGTACCTACATTTTGACATGCTGCTTCATACATCACTGTATCATTGAAAAAAACCATTGAATGATTTAAATACCCAATTGTACGATCATACCATATAGTCTCCTCTGTATAATTATATAAATATGCACATCCACTAATAATTAATCCAATATTATAAGTCCATTGATATTCAGAAACTGCTGTACAATTATTATTCACTGATGCTCCATCATATACAGCATATAATCCTTCCTCAACTAAAAATTCAACACCTAATAACCAATCATAAACTTCTTCACACCATTCAACATATGAATCATTTGATGTATATCTAGCTAATCTTGCTCCAATATGAAATAAACCTGCATTTGAAACTGTATTTTTATAATCATAACCTGAATTCCATTGGAAAATTTGCCATCTTAATCCTCCATTACAATAATCTAAATCCCATCTCCATGCCATTGTATTAAAAACAGCTTCGGCAAGGTATAACCATTGTGGTTCATCTTCATCAATTGAAGGATTTGTAAAATTACGTTCACATGCTTGAATCGCTACAATTCCCCAAAATGCTTGATCATCATTTCCCTCAGTGGTAGATTGATTTAAAGGTATAAAATCCCAGTTCTCTCCCTTTTGATACAATAATGCATCCATAATTACAGATTCATATGTATCATTCTGTAAAAGAAACCAGTGGTCTAACATAGATCCCCATGCACCACCAGCTTCCCACCAGTAATATGGGGAAGTGAACATCCCTATAGTACCCCCGTATTGAAACCCTTCATAATAATCCATTAATCCATCAGCTATTAATGATGTAGCTGCTTGGATCGAGCTCAAACTTGAAGGATCTAGGTCTATACTTGAACTCAGTTGGATCTGCGCCAGAAGCAGTATCACAAAGCTTATAACCTTCATATTTGTTCCTTAGTTTATCCTACAACAACAAATACAGTAGCAATAATGATAATAATAACAACAACAACAACGACAACGAAAACCTTTTTCCTTTTTATCCAAAGTCGGGTTGTATCGATGATTTTTTTTCTGTATAATCAAGAAGTATATCTTTAGTTATCAGTTCGTAGTTTGTCTGGTTTCTGGGGAAGGAAACTACAGTACTAGTACTAACTAGCAAAAGTCAGGAGTGAAAACACCCAGATTCATCGTCACTATAATCAACTGAGCCACCTTATCATCTAATTATATTAGTTACTCGACTTGACGTACTCGTGTTTGCGTCTATGAGTACCAAGACGCCCTTTGGAGGAGCAATAAGTAATTCGTCAATAAAGACAATACATTTTACAAAAATGCCCAGATCACAAGTTTCTTGGTATTTTTCTCTGTTTGTATTTTTGTTTTTTTGTAATAGTTTCTCGACTATTTGCGTGGATTTTGTTTTTTTTTTCTGTTACATGACTATTTATTAAAAATTATTATTAAGATTCGTTACTCCAAAGATTACAAATCTTGTGGGTACTTGACGCCACCTTTAGCTCTGATAGTGTCCATTAAACCCATTACAAGCATATTCTCATCCCATGGGTGCAATTCACACTCAATCTGACCTTTTTCTAAGCATTCATAAACTGCATCTGCTTCGTAGTAAAAACCACGACCAGGATGATTAGTCTCCTTAACGATCGGTTCAATACTAGAATCAAAAAATGTAATTTTATATTTGGTTGGAGCTGCTTGATTGGCTCCCCAGAGTTCAATTATACCTTTTGATCCTTCAATTTTACAATATGGTTGAGGACCTTTAGCATACATTGAACATGTCAAAATACACTGGGGTGATATACCAGTATCTGGATCAGCTTCATATTTCAAAATAGCAGTGGAAATATAATCTATATCTTCAAAAACACTTTGCATCGACGTCATTTCAAATTTCCTATGTTGTGAACCTAATTTTGTATCCATGAATATACGTCCATAAGTTAACATATATACACCAAGGTCCAATAATGCTCCTGCTCCAAATTTGGGATTTTTCATACGTGATTCAGGACCTAAATTCTTTAAATCCGCATCAATGGAAAAATCAACAAATAATCGATACACATCTCCAATTGTCTTCTTTTCAAACAAATGCTGTTTGATTTCTTGTACTATAGGGAAAAATCTAGTCCACATACCTTCCATTACAAATAGTCCCTTAGATTTAGCTAAATCGTATACTTCTTGGGCCTCTTTGGAGTTGATAGTAAATGCCTTTTCACATAAGACATGTTTTCCCTGATTCAAAGCTTTAATACACGCTTCTTTATGCATAGAATGCGGCAACCCAATGTAAATTAATTGTACTTCAGGGTCGCTATAAACATCATCGTAGCTTGCAATTTTTGGAGTAACGCCATGGTTGCATGTCGATGTTTTTTCATCAGTAGTATTAAATTGCTTCCAAAATGCTTCACCTTTTGCCTGAGATGATGACCCAATGGCTTTGATTATATGTTTATATTTGGTTTGATTCAAGTAAAGTAAGTCTGAAATAACCCATTCTGAGATCATTCCTGATCCGATAACTCCCCAATTTAGTGACATGTTTGGTTAATTACTTTGCAACGATTGATGTTTTTATCAGTTAATAAAAAATCTATAAAGTGTATGCTTAGAAAACGTGTAATTGTTCACTAAATCTCATCCCAAAGCTGTTGGTTTCATGATTGAAAATAAATACAATTCCCCTCAATTTTCCTTCTCCACTAATTAAACAAAGCCGCTCTTCTCGGACTTACTAGCTTAACATGACAAAATAATTTTCGTCGATCGACTAAAGTATTATGTAAACTATCGTTAACCATGGGAATTTTGTAATAGTTTAGTATTTTTTGTGAATTTTTTATGCATTTACCCAAGTTATTTCGTTGAACGATAGTGTACATACCCGCACAACGTTACATAATGTCATATCTTCAATTTAAAATGGCAATTGAAACTGACAAAATAATTTTAATGAACAAAAATCGAGACATGAATAAATAACTGAATAAATAAATAAATAAGTTTATTGATGAATGTTTTTATTAATTTTCTGCTTACTGCTCAGCAAGAAGAAATTTCTTATATACAACGTTGTCTGTCTCGTCTTTATACTTGTAGCCTAGGTTGTCCAAAAATTCCTGGAAATGAGCTTCATCTGCTTTGGGTACAGAAATACCAGCAAGGACTTTACCAATATCATCACCTTGATCTCTGTAATGGAATAAAGTCAAATTCCAATTTAATTGCATGTTATTTAAGAATTTACCCAAGGCTCCTGGTCTCTCAGGGAATTCAAATGCAATTAATCTTTCATTTTCAACATATGTAGATCCACCAACAAGATAACGACCGTGAGTCTTGGCCATTTCATTATCACTAATATCTAGTGCTTTAAAACCCATTTCTTCAATCTTTGTCATCACTTCTTTAAGTTCAATTTCTCTGTCATTGACGCTAAACGATGTGTAAATATTCGCTATTCCAGTTCTCTTCACTTCGTTAGACATACGATATGAAAATTCAGTAACTGATCTGGGTCTGATGATGTTCTGTAATTGTAAGAAAGTTCCTGGCTTATCTGGAATTTGAACACATAAGAAAACTTCTTTACCTTCACCTAAAACTGCTCTTTCAGATACAAATCTTAATCTTGCAAAATTCATATTGGCACCACTTAAAATTGGAACATATGTCTTTTGTGAGTGATCAATGTCTGGGTTTTCAGAAATGTATCTTTTTAACCCAGCTAATGATAAAGCACCAGATGGTTCTAAAATAGATCTAGTGTCTTCAAAAACGTCCTTTATAGCAGCACATAACTCATCGGTAGTGACTCTAATAATTCCATCAATATTAGCATCCTTGGTGACTCTAAAAGTCTCCTCGCCGACTAACTTGACAGCAGTACCATCAGCAAACAAACCAACTTTAGATAGCTCGACTCTCTTGTCTTGTTTCAAAGATTGGTACATTGCATCAGCATCAAAAGTCTCAACACCAAAGATCTTAACATGTGGAGCAAATCTTTTCAAATATACAGCAACACCAGCTAACATTCCTCCTCCTCCAACAGGAATAAACACAGCATCTAATTTATTATTTTTGATTTGAGTCAAAATTTCTAAACCTATTGTACCTTGCCCAGCAATGACATATGGATGATCAAATGGTGGAATATTAGTGTATCCATTTTGAGATGTAAGTTTTGTACATTCTGCTTTGGCTGAATCAAAATCATCACCATATAAAACAACTTTGGATCCCATTCTTGACACACTTTCGTATTTAATGGATGGGGTAGCTACAGGCATGACAATAGTTGCTGGGATGCCCAATTTTCTAGAAGAGTAAGCAACACCTTGGGCATGATTACCAGCAGAACAAGCAATGACACCTTTAGATTTTCTAGCTTCTGATAAATTAGCTATCATATTGTAAGCTCCACGAAGCTTGAAACTGAAAACAGATAACAGGTCTTCTCTCTTGAAGAAAATATTGGTGTTCAATTTTTCACTTAATGAATGGGCAGTATCCATAGGAGATGCAGTGAGTGCATCATATACTCTTGAAGTTAAAATCATCTTAATGTAATCTGGTTCACCATTGGGAAGGACATCGGACTCTCTCAAATCAGGGTATTTCTTCAATATCTCAGCCTTGGCTTTAGTGGTAGCATTAGAAGCGGTTGACGAGAAACGTACTAGCTGGGACACCAACAGTCTATTCTGCCTAACCAACACGCTCATCTTGTATATATGTCTATTAATTCTATTTCTTAGTAACACTAAAAAACTTTTACAATACAATAAACAACAAAGATTTATGTATTTACTGATCAATTTGATGCAGTCTGTCAGATACCGTCAAATGACTCAGTCGGGCATTTTGAAAAATTCTCGATGATTTCTAAAGTTTTGTGTCGTGTATTTAGTTAGAAGGAATAGTTAAGTGTAGTTAAGTAGAAGTTATACAGTGGTGAACATCTTGAGAATGTATATATGATTACATGTAAAGTATAAATAAATGAAATGCGGCTATTGGGACAAAAAACACCTCTTGACTAGATCTAAAACAATCAACAGCTTTTCGAAATCGACGTTTTTCTTGCTATCTTGATTATTGTCGGTGTTACTGGAAGTGGAAGAAGCAGTAAGCCTCCATAACTTCCCACTTGAATTTAAAATGATATTCTTTTGAGTGAATTGGTTGAGTAATTGGCCAATCTGCGAAGCCATGACTTGGCTTTTCAAGTTTCCCGAATCACCTATTAAAACCATCGGAATAATTGGACTTTTGATATCGTTTGAATCGTTTAGCTCCTCTTCTCCATAAACTTCTTCATCATCTGAAAACGTGCTCACGTTATTTGATTGACTAGAAATGGGTTTCTTGTTTATTGTGTCCAGTTGTAAATCGTATGAAATGTCGGATTCACCATTGAGTAAGAGGTTGATTATCAGCTTGTCCTGGAGTTCTAGTATATTGCAGCTTAATTCTTCTTGCTGTTGTGAATTGAGTAACTCGCTCGGAAGCGTAGCACTTAGATGCCTGTATGTATCTATAAAATCTGTTGACATTGTCTGTGGTTTTTCAGCTATTTCGTTTAATTTTCTATCAGATCATATACCAGATTAGTGATTTGATCTTGTGTCTATCTTGTAGTCTTCAAGTCTTATACTTTTCAGCCTTCATAATTAAGCAAAACTCTAATATTTCGTCGCGTCTTTTTTTTGAACAAAAAGAATCTAGATTAGATAAAGCATGCAGTTCGTTTACTTATATAGATGAGAACGACGAAGTGTTTTAAGTAAATAGTACAAAAAGACGAGAGAAATAGGTAGCTGAGTAGAAAATAAATAAATAAATAAGATCAGAGCATCAACCAGGCAAATCCAGTCACTATACTCACACCAATTACAGCTGTGATAATAGCAGCACCTGCTGTGTCCTTAGCATGTAAATCTAAAAGAGTATCACCTGAAGAAGAAGTATCGGAACCAGCAGCACCATCTCCAACAGATGACCCACCGTTATCAGCCGTGTATGGTGCTGGCTTTGTATTTACAACTAAAGCTTGCATGATTTCTAAAGCCGACATTTGTTCACCAAGACCATAATATCCATCCCAACCATCGTAAAACCAATTCATACCACAAGTATGACCATCATAACCTCCTGAACATGATTGTGCAGCACCATTGGCTGATGCTACAACTAAGTCTCTAATTGTGTCATATGTACTAGGAACCAATACCGATGTCAACCCTAAGAATCTCGCCATATATGCCTTGAATGATCTTTGATCAGTAGCACAACTTCCTGAACTTTGACATGCTGCTTCATACAAGATAGAGTTATTGAAGAAAAAAGTAGCAGCTCCATGCAAATGTCCGTTGACTCTATCTAGCCAAACTTCCTCTTCTGTATAATTATATAAATAAGCACATCCACCTAGGATTAATGCTGAGTTATAAGTCCACTGATATTTAGTGATTGAAGTACAATTATCTTCAATTGAAGCACCATCGTAAATAGTGAAATAATCATCTTCAACAATAAAACCAACACCTACTAACCAATCATAAACTTCTTCACACCATGCTACATATGAATCATTTGATGTATAACGAGCTAATCTTGCACCTATGTGGAATAAACCAGCATTAGAAATGGAGTTCTTATAATCATAACCTGAATTCCATTGGAAAATCTGCCATCTTAATCCACCATTACAATCAGCAGTATCCCATCTCCATGCCATAGTATTGAAAACAGCTTGAGCTAAATATAGCCATTGAGGTTCATCACTTGATGGATTAGTGAAATTACGTTCAGCTGCTTGAATTGCGGCTATACCCCAGAAAGTTTGATCATCATTACCTTCTGTTGTAGTTTGATTCAAAGGCATATAATCCCAGTCATCACCAGCTTGGTAGATCAGAGAATCCATGATCACAGATTCATAAGTGTCATTATCGAAATAATACCAGTTATCCAGCATTGATCCCCAAGCACCACCAGCTTCCCACCAATAGTAAGGTGATGTGAACATACCTTCGGTACCACCATAATCATAACCCCAGTAATAATCCATGAGACCCGTAGCCAAGAGATTTGAAGCATTGACAATAGAATCATAATCATTTGTATCTAGATTTAGTGAACTCACCTTGGCGGCCAAGAGCGGTAGAGTGAGCACCGCTGTGAAGACGTTGACGGGCAGCTTCATCATGTGTCTTCGTATATGTGTATGTATATGTGTAGTCTCCACGCACCTATGTAGATTCCAGTGACATAAAACAATGTCAACAGCTCTTTCTCAAAAGCAAGACATACCAGATCATAGCACACTTCCCAAAGGAACACGCCAAACGAGCCAACAGCCCCAAGAACAAAATGAAAATGAAAAAAAAAAAGACTCGCTTTTGAGGCTGAGGCTCATTCTAGTCGATTGAAGCGTGTTTATCAACATCAAATATAAGTGGGGTCTGTCTGGTCAATGGGTATTATATTATATATACTACATATACACATCACAGCTGAGGTTTCAAAAGTAGGGGATGAGTAGGTTGAGCAGAAGCGATGAAGAGTCACAGTTGGTAGTACCGCAAGATGTGTCATTGACCTCATATACACCCTCAGCGAAAGACTTCTTTTATAATTTGATGTCTAATATATGTTGTTTTCTATTTCTAAGCATATTGATGTTTTTTGCATTGTTGAAATACATTTACAATACCTATTTGAAACCCAATCACTTCCATTATGCCGACTCCAATGTTGACGCATACCCTGGAATAATTAAGCCTAGAGTCGTTCCTGATCTTCGGTACTATTTAAATCTGTTAGAGCTGGACTTAGTCGAGTATAGAATAACTACAAGAGATGGGTTTATTATTGATCTATATAGGATAATCGATTTGAAGACTCAGTCACCCAATAGTCAAGGGAAGCCTGTACTGATGGTACATGGGCTATTACAATCATCAGGCTCATTCGTCACTAGTGGAGTTAAATCTTTGGCTTATTTTTTATATAAGTATAAACATGGGAAATTTGATGTATGGTTAGGCAATAATCGATGTGGATTTGTTCCAAAACATAAATTTTATCATGTTGATGATCCAAAGATGTGGGATTGGGATATTATTGAGATGGCGAAATTTGATATTCCTTGTATGATTGAACAAATATTAAGAGTGAATACTAATTATTCTAAAATAATTTTGATTGCTCATTCTCAAGGAACATTACAGACTTTTATTGGATTATCCAGACAATATAATAATTTCATTAGCAACAGCCGAGTTGAAAAATTTATAGTGTTAGCACCAGCTATTTTCCCTGGGAAGCTGTTGAATGAAAGGTTGTTTATTAAATTCATTCAAAGTTTACCCAATTCAATTTATGATTTATTTTTTGGTTATAATTCATTCATGCCAATAATGATGAAATTAAGGTTAAAGTTATATAAATTGCCAATTATGGGAACGCTAAGCTATGCAATGTTCAATTTTTTATTTGGATGGAATGACTATTTATGGGATTATGAGTTACGTCGAATTCATTTTTTGTTTTCACCTGTTTATATTTCTTCAAAACTAATGAAATGGTGGTTATTAGGCGGGAGCAAATACGATAAAACAGTAAAGAAGCATAAATCATTTAACAATTGTAAACTGATTATGGATGAGGCATGGTTCGGCAATGATACGCCTGAGTCACTGCTGATTATCGGTGAACAAGATGAATTAGTAGATTCGGAGTTGTTAATTGAGCATTTGAATACATATGAGCCGTTTTATCAGGGAAAATACACAATTATCAAAGTGGACAATTATTCGCATCTTGATGTACTATGGGCTGACGATCTTATCGATCGGGTGGGTTACAAGATACTTGATTTTTTGAATAAATAAAAAAAACATGTATATAGGTTAAACCAAATTAGTAAACTGATTACTAACTAACTAACTAGATAAATAGACAAATAGACAAATAAAGTTTTGCATTGTAGTTTTTTATAAAAATTTAAAATCTGAAGGGCTACAATAAGAGTTGAAAGAGGTTAGTAATCGATAAGCATCCACATTAAAGTGAACAGGCCTCGGTTCGGCAGACATGCTTCCCCAATGCCCAAATCATATGCGTACCCCCTACAGTGGAAAGAAACGGCAGCTAAATCTATTTATGTATATTATATTATATAAATAAAAAAAATAAATAAATATATTCGGAGACACAAACTTCGGACAAATTGTGGAACTTTTCGGAGCAGACTGCCCAATGCGGCATGAGCCCGTCGCCAGTCTGGCCGTTGAATCGACTATTCGCCGATTTGGTGCTCCTGTGGCTCGCGGACCCTGGCGTCTCTTAGATTAGATATTGCAAAATTACAAATATACAAATAGACAGCGAGACTGGACTGGTGGCAGGATGAGAAACTACCCTTGGGATTACAGTGTGCGCACAGAGACTGCGTACTGGAAATTAGCCATTAATTCCGTTTGTTTGATTCTGTACATACACACAGTATGTGCCATGTAATGTTACGTCTATGGCCACAGCCTAAACCTTCTGTTTGCATACATACATATATAGTTCTTAGTTCTTTGTACATGTGTGTGTATGTAATTACTGCGCACGGAGTTAAACTCGGTTTTGAGCAAGCAACTGCTTCTTTCACTCACTTGCAGCGAAAAATACGCCGAGGAGTTTCAATAGAGGGCAGGGCAGAGCAGCATAAACAACATAACATAACTTACACTTTTATATATATATATACATACATTGGCTTTGAAGGCAATTAATAATACACTTTTAGGTATATATATAGCACATTTTTTCCCAGCTACTGGTCTATTCTTTGTCATAGTTCGCATATACTACAGTGCCCTTCTTGCAGGTATATACTATACGCTAATTAATCATGTCTTTGAACGACGGTGGCAGAAACTCAGTTGAGGTATCCTCGTTTCTTGACCAGAAAGACAAATCCGCTGCTTCCCAACAAAGAACCGCTATGACTAACTCCAATACTAATTCAAATGCTGATGAATCTGAATTTAACGATATACAAACTTACAAAGGCGTTTCCCAAGGTGGTAATAATGGTATTACCACCCCTTTGGAAGGTGGTAGTGATAATGAAAGTATCTTTCAACGAGCAGAGGCAGAAGGTGCTGAATTATTAAGAACAGTTACTCAATATACAGAATATTCGTCTCGTGGTGGTAATATTGAGCCACCTATTGCTCCAAAACAACAACATGGCTTTTTCTCTAAGGAAAATGTAGAACCTAGAAGACGATTTTTCAAAATTTATTTAATTATCTTGTTAGGTTTAAGTGTTTTCATATTGAGTGTTTTCTCAATTTATTGGGGTTCAATGTATGACAGAACTTCCAGATACCCAAATTTGAAAGTATTAGTTGTATTAGAAGACCCCGATAATTCTACTTCTTCTTCTTCAGAATACCCATTATTAAGTCAAGCAATGTATGATTTGGCTCAAAATCCTAGCTTGGCTGCTCTTTCAGGTTGGGACCTTGTAACAGAATCAGATATCAAATCTTGGATTCAAGAAAGATCAAATGATAATAATTTAACTGTTATTGAAGAGATTCAAAGAAGAGTACATAGGCAAACTTATTGGTCGTCAATATACTTCAGTATGTCAAATGCATCGGCTTCGTTAATGGATGCATTCCAAAACACAGACTCAAGCAGTTCAGCTTTTAACACTTCGGATCTGATTCATAGTTATTACGAAACTGGTAGAGATTTTTCGACAATGTCCAGTTATGTCACACCAGCAGTTAAAGCTTTTGAAAAAGCATACTTAGAATACGTTGGCCAAACAATCTATCCTAATTTTATTTTCAATAATTTGACTTCCGATCAATTTGATAATGTTAAGCAATATGACCCTGCATTATTGTCTACTTTACCTTCATTCACATATCATGATAACGCACCTTACACAAACGCAATTTTACTAGCACCTTTACAAATTGGTATCATTTACTTAATCATTCTTACATTCTTCCAGTTTATGTGGTTTATGCAATTACATGGTGAGATGGCTCAACATTTGAAACCACTACATTATATCTTTTATAGAATGATTTGTTCTCAAGTGGCCTTTTTAATATTATCATTGGCATACTCGTTAGTCAACTTGGCCTTCCAAATCAACTTCAATAACGCTTGGAAAGGTGGATTTGGTGTAGAATGGATGATAAGTTATTTAACCATGAGTGCCGTAGGAGGAGCTAATGAAAATATTGCATTGTTATGTATGGCTACGCTACCTCCATTAATGGGTTTTTGGATGTTGTTTTGGGTTGTCATCAATATTGCTCCAACTTTTAGTGCTTTGGCTTTAACTTCGAAATTCTATAGGTATGGTTACGCTATTCCAATTCATAACTCATATGAAGCAATGAAAGTACTGCTATTTAACACTTGGAGAGGACAGCTAGGACGTAATTTAGGTATCCTTGTATGTTGGTCAGCTATTAATATTGCTCTATTGCCATTGTGTTTGTTGTTTTTCTCTAACAGAATGAAGAAGAAAGCTGCTCAAGCTGCACAAGCTGCACAAGCTAAAGCTGAAGCTGAATCTGCTTCTTCTGGTCCAACAGCAGGTGAGAAGCCATCAAATAGTGAATCTGATATATCTGAAACTGTGTGAAAGAGTATCTTTTGTTCTCGTGGATAATATATAATACTACGTTGTCTTATCTCTGTCTATATAAACAATTCAAATATTCAAATCTATCTCATCGTCTATTTACGTAACATAGTCAGTAGGTCTTATGCAAATAGTTTTTTTTGTTAGGGCGATCGACTTTTTTTTTTTTTTTGCTTAAAATAGTTTTGTGTTTTTTAAGTAAAGCTAGGCAAAAATGTCAATATTATTAGATGTAAAGACAGTGCGTTATAGTCTTAAAAACCATATAGGCTAACTTGCTCAACGATCAAACATGGCTAGAGTTAACCAACCAGGAAGTCAGATTAAACTGACAAACGTATCCCTTGTGCGCTTGAAAAAAGGAAAAAAAAGATTTGAAATTGCATGTTATCAGAACAAGGTTCAAGATTACAGATCCGGAGTAGAGAAAGATTTAGATGAAGTATTACAAATTCCACAAGTATTTATCAATGTCTCAAAGGGACAAAGTGCTTCTCATGATGATCTTATGGGCTCTTTTGGAACAACTGATTTAGATTCTATCATCTTAGAGATTTTGAAAAAAGGGGAGATTCAACTATCTGAAAAAGAAAGGCAGCTGCAGATTCAACAACAAGCAGCTGAAGTTTTACAAATCGTGAGCACGAAATGTATTAACCCTAAATCAAAGAAAAGATATCCACCTACCATGATTGGAAAGGCCTTGCAGGAGTTAAAGTTTAATTTGAGTTCTAGCGGTGTACCAACTAAAGTGAAAGCTTTAGAAGCTATCAAAGTTTTAGTTCAATCACAGATCATACCTATCGCCAGAGCCAAGATGAAAATCAAGGTTTCTGTATTTGCAAGTGATGCTGAAGTATTGTTGAATTATCAGGACGACTACTTCCGTAAGAAGCTGTTGAGTGTTGTTATTGAAGAAAATAAAGATGACGAAAAATGGAGTGCTGTTAGTCTTATTGATCCTGAGAATTACCGTGAGATTGTTGAAATTTTGAACTTGGATAGTAACAAGATAAAGCTTAAGCAAAAGGGTTCTATTGAAGTGATAGACATGGCAGTTATTGATGATTCAGACAATTAATACGTAAATGTGTGTATATGTATATGTATATTTATGTACATGTACTCTATGTATTCTATGCATATATGTATGTAACTATGTATCTATGATTTTAAAAACTACTAAAAATCAACCAGAAATTTAAAAAACTTATGAATGCCCAAATTAAAACAGCTACAATCGTGATCGTAGTACTATTACTCATATCTTTGTAACCTAAGTGATCAGAATCCCCCAGTTCTAATCCCAACTCAACTGGGTCCAAGCCATCGTCTGAGTGTATTAAATTCGTTTGCTCCTGCTCTTGGTCTTCCCCATTTGATAAATCATTCAGTGGAATCGATGAGATCTCATTGGTGTATCCATTTCTGTTGGTTTGTCTGCTGACGCTGTTGGTAGTTAACTTTACTTTCATAATGTTTCTACTACTAGTGAAATAAATCAAAGGAGCAGAGACAAAAGGTAATAATACAGAAAGAACAACTTGAGACAAATTTAAAGCAGAACTTAATCCCTCTCTACCGCTAATTAAAACCACAATGATACATGGTGTTATGGCGATAGCTCTAGTAATTATTCTTCTTAATCCAGGTGCAATAGTCCATCTCAAAAATCCTTCACTTACCATCTGACCAGCCAAAGTACAAACAACACCAGCACTTTGACCTGAACAAAGTAAAGCTAATGCAAATACTAATCCTGCTGTCTTGGACAAATTTGATGACAGTAAATAATGAATAGTGAATAAATCTGCATTTTCTAGATCACCATCACCGTCATCATCCATAGGTTGAGATAACGCTGAACCTGAGACAATTAGAATGGCAGCATTGACGAATAATGCAACTGTAAATAATGAAATTAACAATTCTGCAATGGTATAATTCATGGCCTCATCTATGGCTTCTAAAGAAGGTTTATAAGTATTCTCGTCTTCTATTTCATCATACTCATCTTGCATAAAGGAACAAAGCCCTCTACGTGTATTCTTAGGCTTGGGAGGAGATGGAACATAATTGCCCATTTTTGTATCAAATTCTCTCAACCTTGACTGCACTAATCCTGAACCCAAATATAACGAGTGAGGCATCACTGTTGCCCCCAAAATGGCTAATGATAAATATAATCCATCACCATCAACCACGTCTTTCGAAGGTAAAAATCCTTTGAAAACTTCACCCCAATCTGTATTTGGTGAGACATTAGCTAGCTCAATTGCAAAACAAATCACTGTTCCAAAAACCAGAACACTGACAAATCCTTCAAATATTCTCACAATAAATAAAGGTCCGTTTGGTCTATAGGCCATAAGTACGAATAAGACATCAATCACGGTCAAAAGAACACCTAACAATAAGGGAATACCAAATAAAATGTTTAATGCAATTGAAGTACCAACTATCTCAGCTACATCTGTTGCAACCACTGATAATTCCGCTAGCACATAAATAAATAAATTCAATTTTCTAGGTAAATGATGTCTACAATTGGCAGCAAGATCAAACCCTGTTACAGAACCTAATTTTGCACACAAAATTTGTAAGAAAGCAGCCATCAAATTAGATATCAGTACTGAAAATAATAACTTATATTTAAATGCAGAACCAGCTGCAACGGCTGTGGAATAATTACCTGGGTCCATATATGCTACACTAACCATTAAACCTGGACCCATGTAACTTGCGTATTTTCTCACAGCAGCGATAAACTTCCTGATATTAGTTGTAGGTATATTTTGGGTTTTATTGTGTTCATAACTGCTACTGTTGCTAGTTGTGGATTCAGCTGATGTGCTCATTGTTGGAGTGGGGACTTTTGAAGGTAAATTGCTGTCCATTATAATAGAAGACCCTATGGCATGACTGTGACCGTTTATTGAATTTGTAGAGGAAAAACTATTAGAAAACCCTTGTACCTCATCTCCATCATCTAGATTGTTGTTAGTAGTGTTTAAGTCGATACTGTTGAGAGAGTTTTGAGGCTTGTGTTGATGATACGTTTCACCGGAGTCATCGTTCCTACTGCTAGATTTGTTCAACAGCTTAGATCGTAAAGGTGTGGGTTGCACATTGGCATAATTCATCCTCAATGTATGTGCGAAATAGCTTCAAACGTGTACAACAAATTTGTATAATGATAATTAATATAATGTGAAACTTGGCGACCTGAGATTAATTTGATCTTGAAATGGGGCTTGTTTTTGTTTATAAAAGCTGAGAACAAACTACCTTTCAGTACGTGTTTATGGTGTCTATGGAATATATGTGGATGCTGAATATTTGTATGATTATACAGCTACTTATGCTTCTAGCTTTTTCCCTCGTTCACCTGGTTTTAGATTGCTGGAATGAAACTCGTGTAGCTTTACCGTGGGGCCACTTGCTTGTGTGTTGAGCTCTTCTTGACATGTCAAAGCTTTTCTTGACCTGTTCCTGTTCCGGGACTTGTGTCCACAATTAGTGATCGACGCGTCTATAGACGAGGAAAAGCTCTCCCGGGGCGAGCCAGCGAGCCCCTACGACACAAAGCTGCTTTCTTACAAACAGTAGCATTAACGTGATAGAGCCTATAAATTTCAGTGAGTCTATCTACGCTTGGTTTAAAAAAATGGGTGCTTTTTGCAAGGTTTACCTACAGCTGTATTGTATTTACTTAAAGCAGCTTTGATTGGTTGAATAAAAAGCACTATTTTATTCCCTGTGAATTTACAATTATTGAAAGCCTATCATCCTGTTGTCTAACCATTATTTTCACCACTTTTTTTCAATTCTAATTCCTATTACTTTTATGTTTTTTACTATAACACCTATTAAATTTCTATGCAATTACCTTGGGCACAAGTAGCGCGTAGTATTAGCGTTGAAACACTCAAAACTACAACCATTATCTCATCCGATGTCGGTTGAATTTGTGAGGAATCAATTTTTTGAACCTTGATTTAGTCTCAAGAAAAAAATGAGTAGCTCCGCTCCTTCTTTATACTTTTGTTTTTTGGCAATTTTGTCATAAACATAAAACAACTATCGAAAGTGTTACAACTGTTATAGATATCTGTATCATTTGCTATGGCTATTTTGTTTTTGATGATTTCTTTGTATTTGCTTTGAGTTAAACAGAGCTTTGCATAATAGGTTTGGCTTTGCTAGGTCAGTAGTAATGAAAGGAAAGTGTTGCTAAAGTTAGCTATATGTAGTATTGTCAGGTAGTTTAGTCTCCGAGAAACATACACTCTTTGTGCCCTTAAATTGTAAAAAGCAAGATGTAAGTTACGCGTTACCTTTTTCTTTGAATAGTAACAACCAGCTATAGTATGATAAAAGGTTACTTTGAAGAGATGTAGAACAATTGAAATTATTTTAAAATTGCTCGAGTACAAAAAAGCACGAAGAAACCATAAGTAATGGCATTGTATAGTAAGGTTCACAATATCTATATATATATATATATATGTATGTATAGATGTAATAGTGTATGGATTGCATAAAGTTGCAGCATTAAATTCAAATTATTTACTTGACTGACCGTAATTTGATTAAATGAGCAGAACTTTAATAAAGAGTATTGGCTACAATGAGGATGTTTAGAGTATCAGAGGGAATACATTGATATATTCATCACTACTGGAACCGAAAGGTTATCATTCTGGGGATTGGATTAATGCTTAGCAATTGAAAGAATAACCTCAATTGAAGATTTACGATTCAACGATATGAAGGTGACAAAAGGGCTTTATTAAATGTTAAAGCTTATTAAAGCACATTTGCTAAAGCTTATAATCATCTACTCCTACAAACATAATGCTTGCCAATTAGTCTTTGTTTACAAGCAAAGGCAATCTAACTGTTCGATGCATATTATAAAACATCAGAGTAACTGTAATAACTACTTAGTAGACTTTTTGGTTCTAAATATCAGAACAAGCAAACAATTTATTAGTTACAACATTAGTGTTGTTGTCTCAAGTGTAGTATAATGTACAATGAAAATTAATTTTATAGCGAAGTAACTTTTGAGTTATTGAACTAGAATGTATTGATTTGTTGAACAGCTTGATACTGTTCGCCATTGGTAACTTCAAGAACTTGGAACGTACTTATGGTTGGTTAGTTTATACTTGAACATTATTTAGCGCAGGTATAAATTGAACAAAAGCAATCTCACTTCCATTTAATGTACACCTTATTATATAGACAGTGACAACCGTAGAAAGTTTCCTTATTTAGCATAGTGTGCTTGTTATAGATACAGTAACATTGCAAGTTGAATAGAAGTAGTGGCAGTAACTGTTAGACAACACTAAATGTTACTAGAAATTATTCTAGATTAACTAAATACATAGCACTGATCATCATAGTTAAGGCAGGAAAAATGTAAAAAAAATAACTTTGCGAAAAAAAAAACGAAAAACTATCGAAAAATAGTAAAAAAATCCGAATTGGGAAATATGTCAACAAACAAATAAAATACCATATAATTACCGTAGAATCAAAGAAATTTGAAGAATTCGCGAAATTGCAAAAAAATCATATCTCCACCGTTAGAATTCCAAAATTTTTAAAAATTAAAAAAACTATCAAAGATTCTTTGTTTTTTGCGAATTTGCTGTTTTTGGCCTTGGATTGAAGGAAAAAAAGGTTTTTCTTTGAAGAATGCCTAGGCCCTAGGGAGCAAAAAATATTGCCTTTTTAAGTAATTTATAGAAAAATAGTAAAAAAATGTAGTTTTTATTGGGAAATAGAGGAAATTCGAATTTTGGTTTTCATCGGTCTATCGACGCAATCAATACCAGAAAAGAAAAGCAAGAATCACTTAACTTACTTATCCATTATGTAGTGTGATTTAAGTAAAGCTATTTATAAGCTTGTAATTATGAAGTGGATAAGTTGTGCACTGTGATGTAAGTAAAGCTCCCTGATATATAAGTATGAATCTTGGAATATATACAGTATGGCAGCTATCGTGTGGTTAGTTTGTGTTTAATATGTGGTATCTAATTTGCCAAGTTCTGATTCACGTGCTTTGTGTGTCACGTGACCAGAGAAAAAGTATTATACGATGTTATACTTTTACGATGCGACGTATAGTGCACAAAAATCGACCCACATCTACCGTGCACCAAGAATGCAGAAACTATTAAGGTAGAAAAGCGTGAAAGAGGAGGCCATAAGGAATGCTACTGTTGAACATATTGGCCTATACTTCTTAACATTTCCTTATCAGAGTGGTTCATAACTGCATCCTATAGGTTGAGTGTGCAGATAAGATGTCTGAATTAAGACATAGAAGCATATCCCCTGGCCAACCTCTTATGGCTGAAAATGGGCCAAAGCCTTTCTCTTCTTCGTCAACTTCGGTTTTTGATTTAGAGGAATCGGATGCTAAGATAATGGAAAGGATTCAAAGTATATCTGAGAATGAGAAAGGTTCCGACAAGCTCACTACGGAAGAAAAGTTATTAGAAAAGCTGGATCTTTTTTTACTCAAGCTAGAAAAGAAGTTCACAGCATTTGAAAATTACTTCAATAATAATGGTGATTTGGAAGACAACGGATCATATAGACAGATGAAAGTTATCAACGAAGGGCACACTCGTTTCTACAATACTCTAGCATCATTAAGAGAGTCTCGTCCTACAAAGTCACGTTTGGATAAGATCAACAAGATATTAGAGGAAAGTTACGGTAATCTTTTCAATAAAGCTTTTCACAAAAGAAATTCAAGCAATACCTATAGTTTTTCTTCTTTAGGAAGCGATGCAGAGGATGATCCAGGATTTATTAACAATGAAATCAACCATCATATGAAAGACGAGGAAAAGAGTGTTATGTATCAAAGGTTATTGACCGGGCTTCATTTCTTAGATGAGAAAATTGATCAAGTTGAAAGGGTTTTAAATATTCCAACACATAACGAGGTTTACGAACTTAAGGACTTTTTATACAATTATGAAAAAGCATTGGTTAATGGATCAAAAAGACTGTTGCATTTTTACGAGTTACCTTTTCAATGGAGAGAGAATAAGTTTATTATGTTTGGTCATAGGTTCAATCAAACCCACACTCAAGTGCTCAGAAGTATATGTCAATGTCACAATGAAACTACCAACATCTGGACACATTTGCTTGCTTCCTTTTATATTCTATACTTGTCACTTTACAGTTTTCCCAATAGCGATATTTATCCTTGCACTGATATGACCGATATTGTTGTGTTTGGAATCTTCTTCCTGGCTGCTTTGAATTGTTTAGTATTCTCAGTTTTATGGCATTCATGGTGCAATATTTCGGTTTTGTCATTACGTCAAAGGTTTGCGTGTGTTGACTATACAGGTATTACTGTTCTTATTACTGCATCAATTATTACCACGGAGCATCTCACTTTGAGAGACCACAAAATCCTAGAGATGGGTTATATGATATTTTCTTTATTTGCAGGCCTTGCAGGTGTTGTTTTTACTTGGTCAGAATATTTTGATAAGCCAGAGTGCAGAAGTATAAGAATCTTATTTTTCATTTCTTTAGCAGCTCTTGGCGTAGCTGCGTTTGCATCCGTTTGTTACAATCATGGAATGAAATATGCAGTCACTCTGTATGCACCTTTATTAAAAAGTTTTGCTTTTTATCTTTCCGGGGTCGTATTTTACGGTTGCCTAATACCTGAAAGGTGGAGGACTGATGTTATTGTTGATGAGTTTGACATATCAGATGACTTAATTATGCAATTAGACTCCAAAGGAGATTTGGAAACATACCTTAATAAACAACCGGAAATAACCGATCATGCTCATAAGTTCTCTTCTTTGTGGTGGGTTGACTATTTTATGAACTCTCACAATATATGGCATTTATTTGTTATCGGCGGAATTTTAGGGCATTACTCTGCAATTGTAGATATGTTCAAAGCTACTGTGGATATGAGTCAACCTGTGAACTAATACTTTAGAAAAATAGAATTAACAACTCAACCGTAGTTACTTTACCATCCATCAGGATATCTATATATCACTATGTCGCATTAAATAATCAAAGAAATTAATAAATACAAAAGATTATTTTAATTTTGGAATGTTTATATAGTGGAAGTTGTTAAAATAAAACCTAATACGGTATGACAGTAAGGGGCTAAAACCAGTTTAGCTTCTCTGGTTGAAAGATATTGGTTTGGAGGAGGAATGACTGGAATAGTTATTTTCCGAAAATCTACCTGTAGCGGCATTTTCCTCCTCCGATGATGCAGATCCTGAACCATAGCCAAAGGTTCTTCCATCATAAGCTCTTGGAGAAGCAACTGTACTATTATTGCCATCTGAAAGAACGGCTCCAGTATTGACAGAATTATCTGAAGCTGAGGATCGTCTAGAATTTCTACTGATTAATGGTTCTCTTTCCGGATCGTCATTGATTCTTTCTACTGAATTCACTTTTTCAGCCGTTCTAGTCAGGTAGATAAAGCAGCAAGATAAAACAAGTAATAAAAATATTATACCAAGTACAGCACCGGTCAAAATTGCAACAAGTGGTAAATGAAGGTGGATTGGGTGTTCAAAAATGGGCTGGTCTAACCACCTTGGAGATATTGGTCTATCAATCAAAAATAAACCATTCTTGTATACGCTTGTGGTGAAACCTTTTCTCAAAACACGAACTTCATGATCGTTTCCTTCTTTAATTTGTAACATGTAGTTTCCTGATGTTTCTCTGCATGATAGATGCGTGTTGTTCAGTAAAGTTGGAATTGTGTCTTCACACCGCAGTAATTTTTCAACCGAGTCACCCGGTAAAATATGTAGTCGTATCAAAGCTTCAAGATACTTCAAGTCTGAAAAACTATTTGTTGAGTTCTCCCAATTTAGCGATTTTGAAGTAGGGACAATAAATGAATAATTGTCGTCATTAATTAAATCATACAAGCCAACGGTTTTCAATAGTTCAGCAAAATGAGATTCTGGGTCAATAGTATCAATTAATTTTTCCATATCAATATTTAAGGACTCGGGGAATGGGACTTTATCAATGGGATGAGCAACTCCTTCATGAAACAAAATTTCGGAATCAAAAGATATTGACAACATTGAATGATTGTAAAACAAAACGTCATCATTCATTTTACTTATCTCCACCACTTCATTTCCTACTGTCCAAAAAGTTTGTTTAGTCCCATAATAATTGTCATATATCAAACCATTCAGTAGTAAGTTTTCGAGTAAAAGTTTCAATAAACTTGGATTTGATGTTAAATAGTCAAGTGTTAGATCTAAGTCAGTCCACGCCTCTGTTGTAGGTAAGAAGACAGTGTAACCCTTTCCTTTATTTGACTCGAAATTAAGTAAATCAAATTGATCCAAGTACTGTAAACTTCTGGTACATTTTAAGGATGGAGACACTGATTTAATCAGATTCGATGGAGTGCTGAGGGACTCATCAATCAAATAAATAGATGTATTGCCAATCTGATACATGGGAGAAATAACTTTAGCTTCATCGTTTATAGTAATGTCTTGAGTCTGTGCATCAACTTTTACTTTCAATTTATGACAATGTCCTATCACTGTGGATGTACAAAACTTTGAATCAACCAGTTGACTATGAGAAAAGTCTAATTCACCACTAGCAAAAGTATAAAGTAAAAGATTTTTCCCCTTGGATGACTGTGCTCCAATTGAATCAAAGGATTCGTCTTGATTTGAGGGATTGACGAAAATTGTTTGTGCAATAGAAGGATCATCAATAAGATAAGACAACTTCCTATAGGTTATCTCTTCTGTAAATAGAGATTGATTGAGACCAATAAGATATTTTCTCGGATTAAAAGAAGGTAGTGTAGTTTCGTCAAACAACATATAGTCAAATAAATGGATCACTGCGTCTGATACAAGGTAGTTTGAATAATAAGATCTAAACTTATCATTCACAATCAGCTCGTAGCCGGAGTTGTTAGTTTTCAATTTGACTCTGTCCTCTTTCAAGTTAAAATAATTTGATGATTCACTTTTAAGAGTTCCCCCTATCAAGCCACGAAGAAAATAGTTGTCAACCAACAGCTGTCTGTCTTCGTGACCGTATGCACTTAAAAAGTAGTTCATTTCAACATCATCATATTTGAAACTGTCATCAAATGGGATAAGTGCTGTTAAGTTTGAGTACCTCAGTTTATGACAAAATTCACCATCAGTCATCAATTTGCTGAAACGAACAAACGGTTTAGGAATGTCTGGTTGTTGGGTATAGTTTTTAAAGAAACCACACAAATCTTGCTTGGGTAGTAAAAATTGGTTGATTCCGTTGACTACAGAATTCTGGCCTCCTGCATATAAATCTTTTTGAATTGCTAATGCTCCATCGATCACATAAGAGTTATCGTTCATATCTAAAAGAATCGGACTTTGCAATTCTGGAAAAGAATCCGAACCTTCAAATAAGGTATTAAAAATTTGAGGACCTTTTATATCATCCGAATAGATTACCCCATCAATAATGTATCTGTTTAAGTCCGACTCTGAAATGTGTAAAAAATCCACATCGGGATCGAAAGCATCATTTGTTGCTGCGACGAAGGTAATGTTTTGCAGATTAGTAACATACTCAAGTAGCCCACTACGTTGAATAGTCAATATAAGCTTACTGTATTGTGAATCACCGGATAATATATCCATAATGTATTGGTCTGGAGGGTCGTCATCTTGCAAAGCCCTCACGCAAATAAGTGTGAAGGCCAATATTGTCAAGCTAAACAACATGCCTATCTGACAGATGTAAGCAGCTCAAAGAGGCAGAAAGAGAAAAGCAAGTTCAAAATACTCGTGGTATAGCCCTTCAAGCAATAGAAAAATGACTTTAGTCAGCAAAAGTGTATTGTATTCAAACCTAAGTGATAAAGAAGCTCAACAAAGACAAACAATTCAAGTCAATGCAGCACACAGTAGATAGCCAGGGTCTAAAATGCAGATATCAACCCCCTATCCAACCACTATTCTATGGGGCATAAACAGACTTTTTGAAAAGGTCGATCGACGCACTAAAGCGAGAAAGCAGAGAAAAGCCTTTGAACATATTAAAACACAAAGATAGAGATGGCTTGAGTAATAAATAATGATACATTTCAGTAGAAAAAAAAGAAGGTCACAAGGTCAAGGTAATTCTATAAAGCGATTAGATGTCTGAACCAGCTACTGAAACAGAGGCGAAAGCGACAGTGTCAACTGAAGATGACCAAATTGCAGCTCTCAAAGCCAAGATGGAAGAAATAGAGAAAGAGGCAGCTAAACTTCGTGAAATGCAAGAGGATATTAGCGGGCAAACCCTTGAGTCTAATGGGGAAGATACTCAAGCTAGGGAGGCATTGGATCTACGCTCAGTCTATGTTGGGAATGTTGATTATAGTGCAACACCTGAAGAGCTGCAGACCTTCTTTGCTTCTTGTGGAACAGTGAATAGAGTAACCATCTTGACAGATAAATTTACAGGTAATCCAAAGGGATTTGCATATGTTGAGTTTGCTGAGCCTGAAATGGCACAACAGGCATTATCTCTGAACGAAACTTCTTTCAAAGATAGAACCATTAAAGTTGTTGCCAAAAGGACCAATATCCATGGCTTCAACAGAGGTGGAAGAGGAGGGCCCATGAGAGGCAGAGGAGGAATGATGAGAGGAAGAGGTAGAGGTGGTAGAGGAGGTAGATTTCGTGGTGCCAGAGGAAGAGGAAGATTTTTACCATACTGAGCTGTTATTACAATAGGAAGAAGGGTGAAGGAACTACAATTACATACTGTATATTACTAGTAAGCTTTAATTAAAAAAAAATAATTCTATTCGTTTTTGTAACATTAAACTATAAATTTGATCTGTAAATTTTTTTTATCAACTTGGCAGCTTCTCTTTTACCAGATTCCCAAGCACCATGAGCACATCCATTTCCTATCATAGCGGTATGTTCACCTGCAAATCCAACTCTGTTGTTGAAAATGCCTTCAGGATTTACTAAAGAATCAATACCAGCTTCAAATTCATCAAACAGTGTGACCCCTGTATATGATCCTCTTGCAAATGGATCCACTGTCCAATTTGAAGCATTTATACTAGTTGGCTCAAAAGGTATTTCATCAATCTTCTTACCAGAAATTTTGGCCATAAGAGGCTTCAAAAATGGCCAAGCCCTTGTTTGAGGGTCAGACTCAATCCATTGAGTATGTGGATTAGAAATTAAGGCCAATATTAATGGTTTTCCAGTTGACCTATGAAGATTCATAAACAAAACTGGGGAAGACCATGGCGCTGGTTGTTCTGTTAAATAAGTTTCTTCTCTGCTATTACTGTTGAAAGTCGGTTTTGTACTTTTCTTACCTTTGAAATATTCTTCAAATGCTGCATCATGCTCTGGCAAGCAATAAAACCTATCAGTGTCGTTTGGCCAAAAACATTCTTCAAATTCTAAAAAGACTTTACCTAAAGCCGAGAAGCTCATAAAAGATAAGTTGTTTGTAAGACTTTCAGGTAATTTAGGACTCCATTCTATACTAGCAATCTCTTTGTCACTGCTGTTCATCTTCAAAACACTCAAAGGAACCGTACAAATAAGGTATTTACATTTGAAATTCTCAAATTCGTTATTGATAGGGTCATACGTCTTTATTGTGATTTCTTGGTCAATTTCATTGAAGCTAATGTGTTTAGCAATCCTTGAAGTTATTATTTTCCCTTGAGTAGTTAGCTCTGACTTATCTTTGAAACCCGAGTACTCTGCTAATTCATTGAGTTCATTATCATAAACGGTCTTATAGCCATTCAATACCATGGCATCTCGACCTAGATGCTCATCTCCACATATTGACCTAGCACTCAAAATATCCCATGATGAACCAATCCACATTTCAAAATACCTCAGTAACGATGGGACTAGCTTTATTTGTTCTTCCGTTAAAAACTCTTTCTTTTCTTTAATATAATTAAAACAGGCTTCCTTAACACTGATATCTTCCATATGAGTTGTATTGAGATACAAAGATTTCAAATAGCACTTGATTTCTTCCACAACAGGATTTAGTTTGAAGTTGGCATCAATCTCATCATTCAAACTCTTATCGAATAACGAGAACTTTCCATTATCGAAATAGTATTGAACATTTCCTTTTCTTTTAGATTTAGTTAATAGAGGATTAATGAGACAATCGTGAAACCAAGAGGCTCCAAGGTCCAATTTGTTACCTTTTTTAGTTGTAATTGTGTGCAATCTACCCCCTAGTCTATCCCTTCCTTCCAAAACTATATTTTCAACTCCATTCTTTGTCAAGTCAACAGAAGCCTTGATACCTGATATACCAGCTCCAATAATGATCACTTGATGTATATTATTAGTCATTTTAGTTAATGTTCAAGTCATATACCTGTTTCTTGATTGTCTGCTCGAAGTTGTGTAAAGCCCGACCGTAATTCAACAATACCGGATATTCTTGAAGGCTTTATAGATTTGCATAGAAAGTATACAGAGGGCTAGAGTATCTATATTCGTCTTAGTGAAAGCAAAAGTAACACCATATGGAAACAGAAACAAATTCTCTTATCGCATATTTTGTGACCGCGGCTATTATGTAAACCTGGGCTGGTCTTTAAAAGCTTGAATTTTTGGTGATTTAAGGCTGAGACACCGGAAAATAACATAAACGGAAACTTTGCAATTTCAGACGATTACTAGAAAAAGGGATCAAATAAAATAGAATCGAAAATCAACAGGGTTTATGAAAAATAGTAGATTTTGAGAGAAAAAAAAATTGACTGAAAGATTTGTTGAACAAGAAAAAAAGATAAATTAGTCGAAATTCAAAAAAAAATCAGAATACGGTAAACGAACAACAAATATAGTTTCTTGCAGCATAAGTAGAAGCCTTTAACTTACACGTTTTTTGTATAGCCATTCGATTTCTTTCAGAAAAAACCTATTTTTTTTTCACACCATAAACTGATAGTAAGTGAAATCTGTGTAAATCTAGATGGATTAAAACAAACACGTGACAACCTTAACCGACCTAGTTTAATTGCTTGTTAAGACCTTCTACATAACTCAATTTTTTATTTGTAGACCGCTATTGAGATTCTTTTCATAAAGCATTTAAAAAATATTCATCGTTTGACGTTAGATGAAATTTGCAAACGACATTTCTAGCTCTTCAATTCAAGCTTCCTTTTTGAGCTGAGCATTCTGTTTACTTCTCCAAAGATATCTTGTCTTCTTTTTACAGTCTCATTTGCGAATTCTTAAAGACTTGTACTACTTGCAGAGTATTCACCACCAAAACCAAAAGCAGTTATATCTTTTGCAATGGTAAACACCACATAATTAGGCTCATACATGCTATGCTTATATATAAGTACACGATTGATAAGTTTTTGATTTTTTATTAGCTCTGCATGTTATATAGGAGTTATAATAGTAACTACAAACTTTTTCCAAAGAGAGTTTCACTTATGGAACAAAAATGAGCAGTTTTGAAGCCCCTACACGTAATTCCAAGTAAATATTAGGATGCTGTTATTATACTATTGCGCCAACTTTTACGTGTAAGAAAGACAGAAATTGCTGGCCAATATTTCCTTTAGTAAAGTTGCGTTTTATATATGATGGGTTCAATTTGCTAAAGTACAATTCTAGATTACATCCATTTCCCTTTTGAAATTGACGAACATTACAACGAATTGGGTTTATTGAATTTATCAAAGCAAACACCTGCTCAACTCCATTCATTATCTTCAAAATGCGTTTTCAAATATTATTTCAGAAGCAGATGCTTTAAGATAGCTAAACAGTTTGTAGTCTTTGAACGTTCCTTCTAATTCCCTCTTATTGTATGTTCAATAATGGTACAAAGCTTCACTCTCAAAACAAACTAAACTTTTGTGAGCTGAGGATGTTCACGAACTAACAAAAAACAGATCTATGAGTCCATAGAATATAATTTCATTAGAATAAACTGAATTTACTTAGTACAATGAATAATGGGATGTATCGTATTGTCAATTACTTTACCGTGAAAACAATTTACATTAGTTTTAGCCAATTATTTACTTCTCACACCAATGTATGTCACTTACTGCATTAAAGAAAATTACATAATCTCTATATATAGATTATATATATGTATTAATTTTCAAGACTACACTAGGGATAAGCAATTTTAAATCACATTATACACTAAAATATTAGGACTGGTTTACCTACAAACTGTTTAGGTCTAACATCTTATTTATCAGACAAAGTCAAGATAAAATTAGCTAATTGCAGCAGAGTGCTTTGAAGTGAGTTTGTGCAGTCAACATATGCCAGATTGCAAGCTAAAAGTCAAATTCATACTTACATATACATGTATAGATTGCTCACTATCTCTAGCAAGCTTTTTTTGGAATATTTTTGATGGTAAGTTTGAAATCACAAAGAAAATAAAAGGATCAACCAATATGAACTACATATAACTTTTTTTTTTCAATCAAACTTATTTTATTAATATTTATTCTATTTAATATATAAAGAGTACATCATTTCTTTCCTGCATTTATATATTGAGTAAACGGAATTCTTAATAAAGCTTTTGTACATTGTTTCAATTTTTTTTTTTTTTTTTTTTTTGATATTTATTATTTATTACTATTAA